>JAJAQF010000169.1:0-13681 GCA_020510985.1 Pholidichthys leucotaenia | reverse complement strand
TGGGGTCTTATTCATGAGTGAGAGGAGAATGGAGTGAGAGATCGACAGACGGATCGGAGCAGTATCTGCAGTGATGCGGACATTGTACCAGTCTGTTGTGGTGAAGCGGGAGCTTAGTTCTAAGGCAAAGCTGTCGATTTACCAGTCAATCTATGTTCCTACTCTCACCTATGGTCACGAGCTTTGGGTAATGACCGAAAGAACGAGGTTGCGAATACAAGTGGCTGAAAAGAGCTTTCTTCGTAGGATTGCTGGACTCACCCTCAGAGATAGGGTGAGGAGCTCAGTCATCCAGGAGAGGCTCAGAGTAGAAGTGCTGCTCTTCCACATTGAAAGGAGCCAGTTGAGGTGGTATGGGCATCTGATCAGGATGCCTCCTGGACGCCTCCCATTTGAGGTGTTTTGGGCACGTTCGTCCGGTAGGAGACCCCGGGGCAGACCCAGGACTCGTTGGAGAGACTATGTCTCCCAGCTGGTCTGGGACGGCCTTGGTATCCTCTCTGAAGAGCTGGAGCAGGTGGCTGGGAGAGGGAAGTCTGGGCTTCTCTGCTTGAACTGCTGCCTCCGCGACCCGGACCTCTGGAAAAGCGGTAGAAGATGGATGGATGGATGGACTCTGCATACGCTTTACGCTTGTAAGAGTGGTGTTTTTTTAAAAAGGGTGTGGCTGGGTGCAAAGTTGGCATCTTGATAGTTTACAACAGCACAATGGTATAGAGAGCCTAAGTCACGCCCCCTCGACTTCCACACATGGGACCTTAAATCTGAAAATTTCTCCATTGAAATGAATTGAAAGAGCAAAATTATCTTTTGATCCCAACTGAATTTTGCCACGAGTTACACATGCGATATTTGTCAGTTTAAAAGATAATTTTCCACGTAAATAATGATGTTGGTTGTTGTCTATCTGTAAAGGTATAAGGTTCCTTTCGGGTGGCGGCGGGGTGGGGGTGGGGGGTGGGGTGGGGAATGGGCTGGAGCCTATCCCAGCATCTTTGCACGAGAGGCAGGGTACACCTTGGACAGATCGCCAGTCCATCGCAGGGCCAACACAGAGAGACAGACAACCATTCACTCTCACAGTCACACCTAAGGACAATTTAGAATCCCCAGTTTGATGCCAATTAACCTAACTTGCATGTTTTTGGCATGTGGGAGGAAACCGGAGAAATCCTGGAGTAAACCCACACAGACACGGGGAGAACATGCAAACTCCACACAGATCACTGTTGGTCGAGGGCTGGGATCGAACCCAGGATCCTCCAGCCAAGGATGAGTTTCTGTGCTGCCGCAGTGCTAACCACTCCGCCGCTGTGTTGCCCAGGTATAAGGTTATGAAAATTAAAAAATCTACAAACACCGATGGATGGAGCTTATGTCATCTTTTCAAAGTGCGCCCAGGGTGAAGTAACTAACAGTCCTCTGGATCAGCTGAAGCTCTCACAATACAAAACAAAATCTTTGTGTTGTTTTTCTCCTCTTTGGATCCTTCTTTCATTGGTCAGGAAACAGGAGGTGAGCTTTTAGTAATCTCCTGCCAAGATCATGTTTGGTGATGTGGGATGATGGGAGATATTGTCCGCTAATCATTTTCACAAAAACTAAATATTACTCCGTTACTATATGACAACCAACAACTTTAATTACGTGGAAAATTATCTTTTAAATTGACAAACATAGTATATGTAACTCGTGGCAAAATATGATCGGGATCAAAAGATAATTTTGCTCTTGCCATTCATTTCAATGGAGAATTTTTCCGATTTAAAGTCCCATATGGGAGTGTGTGACTTAGGCTCTCGATTGTACTTTAACGAATACAAACCACGTTTAAAGTCAGTGTCACATTATCAGTTACTATTTATGCCGTTCATTATGGATCCCTGCTTCACTACAAAAGGGTGGAACAGTGTCACTCCCGTAAATTATGTTCTCATGCATTTTCACGTTGCACAGGTCTGTTTCTTCGGTGGAAAATCATTCCACCCTTACACGCAAGCATTAGGGGTGGGAATTGCCAGAGGACACATGACATGATACTATTCCAATACTGCAGCCACAATATGATATTATTATAATACTGTGATATGTTCAATATTGCACTATCATACTGAAGATTGTGATTTCCTATCCCAATCATGGTCATGTCCAACTCCCGGCTAGGTCTCAGGAGTCACTCCGTTGCTGTGTTGACCTAACCAGACAGTGAGAATTTAGCACCATTTAATGGATTGAAGTGTCATGTAGTTTTTATAACCCAAGAGCTGAGTTTGTATTTGCAACATTCATGAATCCTTTTATCATAATATGACACTGGTGTCTGTGAATCAATACAATACTGTCAATGCAAAGCATTGCGATACTGCACTGTATCAATTTTTCCGACACCCCTGATAAACACATGATAATAGCAATTCGTCAGAGATCATGCATGCATGCATTTTAAAGGTGAGATGACAAGGCATTCTGATTGGTTTACTAAATGTTACACAACCTTTTGGTGCATTTACCAGTTTTGATGTTGCACTTTTGACTAGCCCATCATAACATTTGTGAACATGGTGCCATTGTATTACCGTGACATCTGTGTCCATCACCAGTGAAACCAGATGTACATTCACAGCTGAACTGGAGGCCTTCTCCAGGTCTGCACATGGCATTGATGTCACAGCCGTGCCCACCTACGAAACATGGGTTCACCTCTGGAAGACTGCCTGCAAGGTATAAAAGTGAGTAGACAAAGGTAAACAGAGTGGAGGGGAAACTTCACGCTTGCAAATAGCTTTATTGTGATAAATACAGTCAGATTAAATAGAAATAGATTGTGCTATTAAGCACCATGCTGGGAAGCTGGACAGAAGAAAATCTTAGAATGCATTTTCTGCAACTCCATCCATCCATTCTTCTTCTTCTTGCTCTGAGAGAGAGCAGTCGCATTTTTTCTTCCCTCTTCCCGTCTGCCTTCCTGACCTATTCCCAGCTTTGCAATGTGAATGAATGAATGAATGAATGAATGAATTTATTTCGGATAATACAGTACAGGTTAAAAGAAACTGTATAATATAACAAGGTCAAATTAGACAAAGACTCCTCCTACTAAACAATTCCACGTGAGTTATCCGAAATGGGTGATGGCTGAAGCCGCAGCTTATATTGCCCACCCATATTCCATCCAAGAATTCAAAGAAAAAGAGTAAACAAGACAAGAGTGATTACAATTTAGAACAAAGCTAAGACAAAGTGTGACTGAGAGAAAAAAAAAAAGAAAACTAAGCTAAGCTAAGTTAAGCGGTTACTATTCAAGACAAATCTAAGACAGAATGTCACAGAGAGAAAAAAAAAACTAAGCTACAACAACACAGGCTGGATATGTCAATCCTTATGTGAGTTTACATGTCGTCTTGTAAATATGTTTGGAGTATTTCTTCCTTTAGTTTTTGTTTAAATTGTCCAAGCGTTGTACATGATTTTAATTCAGGTCCATAATCGTTCCATAATCTGACTCCTTGCACTGAAATACAGTGTTGCTTGGTGGTTGTTCTCACTGTAGGCTTTTGAAATATACATGTTCCTCTGAAGTGATATCGTTTCTCCCTTGTTTGGAACAACTTTTGGATATTTGCGGGCAGTGATAAATTCTTCACTTTGAACATTATTATTGCGGTTTTAAAGTCAACCAGATCTTTCAACTTGAGAGTTTTTTGTTTAAGAAAAAGTGGGTTTGTTGGTTCCCTGTAAGCTGCTTTGTTTATTATTCTAATAGCTCTCTTTTGAAGCATAAAGAGTGGATATATGTTTGTTTTGTATGTATTTCCCCATACTTCATTACAATATGTCATGTATGGGAGTATTAATGAATGATACAAGGTGTATAGTGTGGGCTGATTCAGCAAATATTTCACTCTGTGTAATATTGCAATTGATTTGGAAACTTTACCTTTGATATAATTAATATGTGACTTCCAACACAGTTTGTTATCAATTATTACTCCAAGGAATTTAGTTTCAGATACCCTTTCAATCTCTACACCATTTACACTGAGTTTGGGTACTGGATTGTTGTGATGGTTGTTAAAGACTATAAATTTTGTCTTACTTAAATTGAGTGTTAATTTGTTTGAATCAAACCACAGTTTAAGCTTTCCTAATTCCTTCCCGAGTGTATCCAGAAGTTGTTCCAAATTGTTTCCACTGCATAGCAGATTAGTGTCATCGGCAAACAATATTAAGTCCATTTTTTCTGAGACTTTACATATATCGTTTATATACATATTGAATAATAATGGTACCAAAACTGAACCCTGTGGGACTCCACAGGTGACCTTCAGCAACTCTGAGTTTTTGTTGCTAACACATACATACTGATATCTATTCTTTAAGTAACTACTTAACCAGGACAGTGCTACCCCTCTAATACCAGAATTTTGTAGTTTCTTTAATAATAAATTATGATCTACTGTATCAAATGCTTTTTTAAGATCTAGGAATACTCCAACTGAATACTCTTTATTTTCAATGGCTGTTGATATTTTTTCTGTAAATTCCATTAGGGCATATGCAGTTGTCCTCTTGTGTCTGAACCCATATTGCTGCTCACATAATAAATCATTCTTCAGTATGAAGTTGTCAATTCTCTCATAGAATATTTTTTCAAGTATCTTGGAAAATTGCGGTAATAGTGAAATTGGTCTATAGTTTGAGAGTTCCCCTCTGTCGCCCGTCTTGTATATCGGAATTACTTTAGCTATTTTCATTGCATTGGGAAATATACCTGATTGGAGAGACAGGTTGCAGATATACGTCAGTGGTTTTACTATGGATTTGATAACAATTTTGACTAGTAGCATGTCGATACCATCACAGTCAGTAGATGTTTTACTTTTGAACGATTTAACAATTTCAATGACCTCTCTTTCGTCTGTGTTCTTTATGAAGATGGAGTCTTTTACAGCAGTGTTATTGCATATTGTATCACCTGTTGGCACCGTAGTGGGTATTTCTCGGGCCAGTTTAGGTCCAATGTTAACAAAAAAATTATTAAATTCATCTGCAGGTGAAGCAATATTCACACTCTGAGTCGTTTTATTATTTTTTGGAATATTAGTTGGGTAGCTTGTATTTCTGCTTTTATTTCCAAGGATACTGTTGAGTATTGTCCATGTATTTTTAATATTGTCTCTGTTTTTCTCCAGTTCTTTACTGTAATAGTCTCTTTTACTACATCTTATTATATACAGTATGTTAACTTATTTTTGTATGTTTTATACTGCTGCTCTGCTTCTTTTGTTCTTTTCTTTAGGAAAGCTTTATATAATAAATTTTTCTTTTTACACGCCTTTTGTAGTCCTTTGGTTAACCATGGCTTATTAGCTAATTTGTGTTTAAGCTTTTTTATTACTAATGGGCAGTTTTTTTCATAAAGAGTGGTTACAATGTTTATAAATGTGTCATAGGCTTCATTTACATCTGATACATAGACTTCTGTCCAGTCTTGCTTCAGCAAGTCCTCTTTAAGAGAACTGATTGCATTTGGTGATTTGTGTCTGAACGATTTTGAAGTTTTTTCTGCGTTGGGCCCCGTGTGGCCATGGATAAGTGCAAAGGTTGGCAAGTGGTCACTTATATCATTTATCAATAATCCACTTTCTATTTTCTTATCGAAAACATTGACAAACAGGTTGTCAATAAGTGTAGCAGAGTGAACTGTGATTCTACTGGGATGTGTTATTGTGGGATATAGACTCATGCTGTATATAGAGTTCATGAACTCTGTAACTACATTTTGTTGATGAGGATTCAGTAAGTCAATATTGAAATCTCCACAAATTGCTACCATTTTCTTACTAGTAATATTATACAGCTCGACTAATTTATCTCTGAATGTCTCAATGCAAGTTCCCGGCGTTCTATATATGCAGCTTATGATTAGATTTTTTTGTTTTGTCTAGGTCAATCTCAACAGTAACACATTCCAAAATCCCTGGTAGTGCTAAGGACATTTCATTTACAAGCTTACACCTGTACAGGTCATCAATATACAGTGCAACACCACCACCCTTTTTTTGAGTTCTGTTAATATAAAACATCTGATATCCCTCTATTGCCATCAGGGGAGCCTGCTCTTCGTTAAGCCAAGTTTCAGAGACTGCAATAGCTGTGAATTTTCTGTCTAGCTGTTTTAAATAGTCCTGAATCTGTGGAAAGTTTTTGTTAAGACTTCTGCTATTGAAGTGTATTATTGACAGTTTACCATCTAATTGCATTTGACTTTTGAATTGTTTTTCAGTGTAATATTCACAGTGGTTATGAATATTGTTGCGTTTTTGTCTGTGTTTAGTCGCTCTTCTTCTGCTGAATCTTAATCTAAACGGAAATTATGGATTTGGAAGCGGCTTAGATGTGCTATTGTCACTATTTTTCAACAAGAATCGGGCCAAGGGGGAGCCCAAGAATTGGAACCTGCGAGGAGACTCATGGACATTGGAATTCATGCGTCTGTGGAAACATCATTATTGGTTATGATCTCAGGACTTCTATTTTTGGCTGTGAAGTTCCCTGATGTATCAGAAATTGAAGGAAGGTGAGAGAGCTGATCAAAGCGGACCCGGCAAGCTCCTTCATCAAATTCGACCAGTTGGGGAGGGCACGAGTAGCGGCAAATAGTCAACTGAATGACAGTGATTCAGTGGAGGAATACATCTGGAGCCCTGTGCTCTCTATGGGATTAAAGTTTAAGCCTGCATATGGAAATTATGAAAGCACAGAATTGCACGGGTGAGGAAAAATCTATTCTCTGAGTGCACTGTGCAGATTTGATTTGACCTTGTCTTGGTGCCCTGTATTTACATTCCTCCTGATGAAGATAAGCGGAAGAGCGGCTCTGCTAACCCAAACATCGACAAACAATGGCTGTTGTTCTGCAGATTGAGCTCCTCAAGGACAGCGCTCATGTGTTTACAGAGCTTGCCACCTGCATGAGGAGAGATAAACTCTGGACATGCCGTGTAAAACACATGACTATCCGTTGCCAGGGGGTGCCCTCTGCTGTTCACCAGCAATTGACACATCTCCACACTGCATTACACACTGATCATATGCTGACTACATACACTGGTCTCTCTCGCTTGTTATTGTGTAATCTTTCTATTGTCTGCTAATTGTGCATTTGAGAGTTTTTTTTCTTGTAATCACAATTTTGGTCATATAATGAGCTTTATTTTGATCAACAATGCTTTTTTCTCTCTGCCTATTGTGTTCCCCCCCCTCTCCCCTCCTCCCCCTCTTTACCCCCCACTGTTATGACAGGCGCCTTGCATGGCTGCCGCGTCATTGGATGCGCCTAACGTGCGCGCCCAATGTCAAGTCAAATTCCTTGTATGTTTACCTGTAAATATACTTGGCAATAAAGCTGATTCTGATCCATCTACACTATCGTTCAAAAGTTTGGGGTCACTTAGAAATTTCCTTATTTTTGAAAGAAAAGCACTGTTTTTTTCAATGAAGATAACTTTAAACTAATCAGAAATACACTCTATACATTGCTAATGTGGTAAATTACTATTCTAGCTGCAAATGTCTGGTTTTTGGTGCAATAGCTACATAGGTGTATAGAGGCCCATTTCCAGCAGCTATCACTCCAGTGTTCTAATGGTACAATGTGTTTGCTCATTGCATCAGAATTCTCCAGATTACCTCAACAAATTAACAGCTAGAATGCCAAAGGTCTGCAATGCTGTAATTGCTGCAAATGGAGGATTCTTTGACAAAAGCAAAGTTTGAAGGAAAAAATTATTATTTCAAATACAAATCATTATTTCTAACCTTGTTAATGTCTTGACTATATTTTCTATTCATTTTACAACTCATGGTGGTAAATAAAAGTGTGACTTTTCATGGAAAACACAAAATTGTCTGGGTGACCCCAAACTTTTGAATGGTAGTGTATTTTCTACCACTTTTTCCAGAGCAGACCTCTGGGAGGTGTCACCTGCGATTGGATGGATGAGGCGGGTGTGGTAGATGTCTGAGAGGGAGGGCAGAGGGGCACCGATGATCTTGCTGGCTGCTTTCACTGTACGTTGTAGAGTCTTCTGGCAAAAGGCGGAGCAGCTTCTGTACCACACCGTGATGCAACTGGTGAGGATGCTCTTAATGGGACCCCGGTAGACTGAGCACATGATGAGGGGTGGGACTTGTGCTCTCCTCAGTTTGTGGAGGAAATAGAGGTGAGTTTGAGCCTTCTTGGCCAGTGATGTGGTGTTGTTGGACCAGGAGAGGTCCTCAGAGATGTGCACTCCCAGGAACTTGGTGCCGCTCACCCTCTCCACAGCTGCTCCATTGATGATCAGAGGGGGATGCTGTGTGTGTCCCCTACTGAAGTTGACCACAATCTCCTTGTTTGTTTGTTTTTTTTGTACTTATTTTGTACCCGTAGGTAGATTTGTTTTGCAGTCTGGTGACAAGCCACCAGCTGCCGGTCGCTGCGTGCTCAAGTGCCCCGTGTCCCTAACCTGCATGTTTTTGGCATGCGGGAGGAAACCGGAGAAATCCCGGAGTAAACCCACGCAACACAGGGAGAACATGCAAACTCCACACAGATCACTGTTGGCCGGGGGCAGGGATTGAACCCACGATCTCATGATCCCCGCGATCCCCCGGCCGAGGGTAAACTGTGCTGCTGCAGTGCTAACCACTGTGCCACCGTGCAGCCCTTGGTTTTTCCCATGTTCAGGAAGAGATTATTTTCTTTACACCACTGAATAAGTTGGCTCACCTCATTTTTGTAGACCACCATAGTGGCATCCGCAAATTTGATGATGTGGTTGGTGTTGTAGGCTGGTATGCAGTCATAGGTCAGCAAGGTGAAGGGCATCAGGCTGTAGACCACCGTAGTGGCATCCGCAAATTTGATGATGTGGTTGGTGTTGTAGGCTGGTATGCAGTCATAGGTCAGCAAGGTGAAGAGCATCAGGCTGAGCACGCACCATTGTGGGGCCCCTGTGTTCAGTGTGATGGTCTTGGAGGTGTTGCTGCCAACCCACACATTCTGTGGCCTCCCTGTGAGAAAGTCTAGCACCCAGTTACAGAGAGAAGTTCTAAGTCCCAAGTGTCTGAGTTTCTGTATTAGGTGCTGGAGGATGATTGTGTTGAATGTGGAGCTGAACTCCAAGAACAGCATTCACATATAGGAGTTCTTTGAGTCCAGGTGGGCAAGGGCTGGATGGAGAGCAGCGGCGATGGCATCTTCTGTTGATCTGTTTGACCTGTATGCAAACTGAGATGGGTTGTGGGAGGGAGGCAGGGTGGACTTGATGTTCTGCATGACCGGCCACTCGAAGCCTTTTGTTATGATGGGGGTCAGCACTATGGGCCGGTAATCGTTGTAGCTGTATGGGACGGGCTTCTTTAGGGCTGGTATTATGGTGGCAGTTTTGAAACACGTGGGTACAACAGCTTGACTCAGGAAGATGTTGAAGATGTCGGCAAGGACATTCTTGAGCTGCTCTGCACAGTCCTTCAGAACGTGACCTGGTATGTTGTTTGGTCCAGCTGCCTTGTGTGATTGATCCTGGACAGGGTCCTCTTCATGCTAGCCAGATCTGGACTGATGGCCTGCTCATCTGGAGGAGGAGTGCTCTTCTGTGCCGATATGCTGTTTTGTGCTTCAAAGCAGCCAAAGAAGTCATTTAGGTTGTTAAGCACTGTGATGTCACTTGCACAGGTCTGCAGTGGAGGTTTGCAGGTGGTAAGGGTCTGTATGCCACACCAGAGAGAATGTGTATTTCTGGTGTTGCTGAAGTGGCCAGATATTTTCTTGCTGTACTGGCATTTTGCTTCCTTGATACAACGAGACAGGTTGGCCCTAGCTGTTGTTAGTCCTGCAGCGTCACCGGCCCTGAAAGCTGCATCCCAAGCCCTGAGGAGCCTGTGAACCTCTGCTGTCATCCATGGCTTCTGGTTAGCATGAACAGTGATGGTTTTTGCAGTGAGTGACATCTTCAATGCATTTAGCTATGTATGCTACAACAACCTCAGTGTACTCCTCTAGGTTTGTGTGTCCATTGTGAGTGGCTGCATGCTTGAAAGGGTCCCAGTCTTTCAGAGCATCCGAGGCCCCCTCTGGTCACACACGTACCTACTTTTTTGTTGGTCTGATGGCTTTCACTCTGGGTCTGTATCCAGGCCTTAGCAAGATGATGATGTGATCAGAGAGACCCAGGTGGGGAAGGTCGGAGGATCTGTATGCTGTCTTGTGAGTTGTGTACACCAGGTCCAGTAAGTTGTCTCCTCTTGTTGGAAAGTCCACATGTCGGTGTAGATTTAGTAGGAGGGCCTTTAAAGTCTGCATGGTTGAAATCTCCTGCTGTGATGAGCAGACCCTCCAGGATTTCGCAGGATGCTTTTATGATTGTTGTAGGCCAAAAAGCCTGAATTCGTGGGAGCTTTTTTAAAAGGTTGCTGTAAAAGTTGCTATATTTTTAGAGTGTTTTTTGCAATAAAAGTTGTGGGAAGAATTCCAAATTTTAAAGCAGATGTTTTTCGAGTTTACTGCAGTGATATTCTATATAACAATACAAGAAAAGCTCAGGATTGTCAAAAATTTCCTATTATGACTTCCGGTTATGGCTGCCACGTAGGACGGACGTGTCTCGCTCTGCTCTGCTCCTGGAGAAAAAAAATCGGCAAATAACTCTCTCATTTGGGACAGAACGTATCCCAGCATTTGGGCGAGGATATGTCGGCGAAGCCTAAGGCTGGAAAACCAGGAAAAGGAAAAAGCGAGCCGCCGAAACAGTCCAAATTAACGGACTTTCAGGTCTGTGACGCAGCAAACAAAACTCCATATATGGCGGAGGAGGCTGGCGGCGGTGCGATGTCTGCGGGGAATGGCGCAGATGCGCTGATGGCTGCCATGAGTTCAATGAGAGCGGACTTTTCCTCTAGATTTGATGGGATTATGACAGCGTTGGAAGGAATAAGAAAGGAATTGGGTGACTGTGTAGAACGAACGGCGCAGATGGAGCTCCGTCTCGCTAGTGCTGAAGATGACGTCACCCGTCTTCAATTAAAGGTGCGCACTTTGGAAAAAAAAAATAAATCTCTGGAAGATAATATTTTGGATTTGGAATCTCGGTCGAGACAGAATAATTTGAGGCTGGTGGGTCTTCCAGAGGAATCAGAAGGTCGGGACGTATGTTCCTTTCTGGAAAAGTGGATTCCGGAGGTGCTGGGCAGCGAGGAGTTGCAATCAGCAGTGGTTCTGGAAAAAGCACATCGTATTGGCCCACGGAGAGATAAGGGACCGCCGAGGACCTTAATTATGAAGTTTCTTAGCAACAGAGACAGGATGAAGATCTTCAACGCTGCACGTGCTAAAGGAGAGATTAAACACCAGGACCAGCAGGTGCGGTTCTACCCAGATTTGGCCACAGGAATCCAGCAACTGAGGAAGCAGTTTGATCCCATACGTAAGGAGCTGCGCAACCTTGGGATTCGTCATGGTGTAATCTATCCTGCGAGACTGCTGACCACGTATGAGGGCAGAACCCACATCTTCAAGACCCCAGAGGAGGCGCAGGAGTTCATCAAGAAGATCAAAGAAGAAGAAGAGACTGGTGGGAGCTAAGCATGAACAAAATATAAGGTAGAATAATTAAGCATTTGCACAGGCATCTGACTGACTTGAAGTAAATAGTAAGTTTACAAAATATAGATTGTATTATATATTAAAAAAACAAAACAAAAATAAAACAAACAAAAAAAAAACTATGATGTATAAAGTTGTTAAAAATTTTGGAGTTAAGTTGGAAAACTACAGAGGAGAGTTAATGTTACGTCATTAAAAGCAGTAGAGTTAGGGTGATTGGGAGGATGAAGAAGGAGTGGCTTAGGCTGTTCCCCGTGGGTGTGGAACGGTCGATGGCTATATCGGGAGACAGAATTTTTCTTTTGATTTTGGGGGGTTTGCCACAAGTGTGGGAAGGGGAAATTTGTTTGTGTGTAGTTTGTAGGATGAATGTTCAACCACTCATGTTTTTGCTTCTCTGTATGAGCATGTTTACACTGCAAGGTAATCCTAAACTCTCTATTGATCATGGACCAAAGTGTTAATCTTAATTTAACTTCATGGAATTGCAGAGGTCTACAAAATTTAAAAAAACTTAAACAAGTTATGAATAAAATAAAGGACATGGGTTCAAGAATTGTGTTTTTACAAGAAACTCATCTGATAGAGGAGGATGTTAAAAGAATTAGGAGTAGATGGCAGGGAAGTGTATTCACCTCTTCATTTTCATCCTGAGCCAGGGGAGTTATGACTCTCATACATAAATCAGTTCCTTTTCAGGTGAAAAATGTAATTGGAGACAAATTTGGAAGATATGTAATCATTCAAGGTTCTTTGCTATTAGAAAATATAAATCTTGTGAACTTATATGGTCCCAATATAGATGATCAGAAGTTCTTTGCTAATTTATTTCTCATCTTATCATCACTTACAGGGCAACATATAATAGCAGGGGATTTTAATTGTACATTGAATCCAGGTGTGGATAGATCAACAGGACTGGATTGTACGCACATTGGATGTAGGATGACTATTAATCATTTTATGAAAGAATTGAGATTGTTAGATATATGGAGAGAAATGAAACCACAAGTTAAAGCCTATTCTTGTTATTCCAGTACCTACAAGACATTCTCACGTATTGATTATTTTTTGATTTCCACAGAATTAAGGTCCAAGATTCAAAACTGCTTTTATGATAACATCGTGATTTCTGATCATGCACCCTGTTGTCTAATATATGTAGATAAAAAATTGACAAAGGAATCAGGTAGATGGCAATTTCAGCATAAATGGCTTCAGGATGAGGAATTTGTCAAGTATATAGAAAAACAGATAGACGAGTTCTTTGACATCAATACTACACAAACATCAGCATGTGTAAAGTGGGAGGCTTTCAAAGCTTTTATTAGGGGACATATTATTAGTTATACAGGATCAAAATCTAAGAAGACTCGAGAGGAGAGAGCTAAATTGGAACATAAAATAAAAAGTCTTCAGGAAAAAGTGTATGCAGGAAGTGACCCAAGGTTGGAGAATGAATTACTGATTTTGAGAGCTGAATACGACAAAAAATCAGCGAATAGAGCTGCCTCGAGTCTTCTAAGATTGAAACAATCTTTTTATGAACAAGGTGAAAAATCAGGAAAATTATTAGCATGGCAGATTAAACAATTGGAAATTAAAACACCAATTACCAGTATTATAAGTAACGGACAGGTAGTTATAGATCCTTTAGAAATTAATAGAGCCTTTAGAGATTACTATGAAAAATTATATGATACCAAAAATGAACCTGATTTAACAAAACTAAATGGGTTTTTGAACGAACTATCTATACCGTGTATTCCAAATGAAAACAGGGAGATATTGGAGTCTAAAATTAGTCAAGAAGAAGTTGGGCTAGCCATTGATAATATGAAATCAGGAAAAAGTGCAGGACCAGATGGTCTTCCAGTTGACCTTTATAAAAAATTTAAGAATAAATTAATAAAACCTTTTTTGGAAATGGTTTTAGAAGCATTTCAAAATAATAATTTACCATCATACATAAATAATGCCTTAATTATACTGCTGCCAAAACCAGGTAAGCCCTCTAATAAATGTGAAAATATG
>JAJAQF010000168.1:0-81983 GCA_020510985.1 Pholidichthys leucotaenia | reverse complement strand
ATTACAATCATCCAAGCTTTGATTTCCTTAAGACAGGCCTCTAACTTGGCTAATTGATTGATGTCATCTGGCTCCACTGACAAGTATAACTGTGTGTCATCTGCATAACAATGAAAATGCATACAGTGCTTTCTAGTAATGTTGCCTAACGGAAGCGTATATAAACTAAAAAGAATTAGGCCTAGCACAGATCCCTGTGGAACTCCATGAGTGAGCTTTGAGATGGAAGAAAACTCATTATTGACGTGAACAAACTGGAACCTATCCGATAAATAAGATTTAAACCACTGCAACAAAGTTCCATTAAGTCCAACATGATCTTCTAATCTATCAAGTAGAATATTATGATTGATAGTATCAAAAGGTGCACTAAGGTCTAAAAGGACAAGTATAGAAACAAGTCCATTATCAGATGCAATAAGGAGTTTTTTAGTGACCTTCACTAAAGCTGTTTCAGTACTATGATGGATTCTAAACAGAGATTGAAACTCTTCAAATAAACCATTTCCCTGCAAGTGGTCAAGTAATAGTGTAGCAACAACCCTTTCTAAGATTTTTGAAATGAAAGGCAAATCTGAGATTGATCAATAGTTAGCTAAAACTCCTGGATCCAGTGTTGGCTTTTTGAGTAAGAGTTTAATTACAGCAGTTTTAAAAGCCTGTGGTACATGGCCTAATGTTAATGAAGAATTGATTATTTGAAGAACTACCAGTAAATGGGAAGACTTATTTAAATAACCTGGTAGGAATAGGGTCTAAAAGACAAGATGGAGGCTTGGATGAGGAAATTATTTTATCTAACTCTAAAAGGTCAGTTGGAGTAAACTCATCCAAACAGATATCAGTTGAAGGAGTTGTAGTAGTTACTGTATTTAAGTTAACGGTGGGAAAAATCTGACTGATTTTATCTCTGATAGATTAAATTTTATTATTGAAAAAGTTCATAAAGTCCTGACTAGTAAGCTCTAAGGGAATGCTAGGATTGACAGAATCCTGACTCTTTGTCAGCCTGGCAACAGTGCTGAAAAGAAACCTGGGATTATTCTTGCTCTTTTCTATTAATGCAGAATAATAACTTGTTGTCACTTTCCTAAGAGATTTTTTATAAATTAGAAGATGATTTCTCCAAGCTAAATAGATTTAATCTAATTTAGTGGAGCACCATTTTCTTTGTAATTGACGAGTCTTCTGTTTTAAGCTACAAGTTTCTGCGTTGAACCAAGGAGTTAGAAATCTCTGATTAGACTTTTTCTTTTGTAAAGGGGCCACCATGTCTAGAGTCTGATGCAGAGAAGCTGTAACACTATCTACCATGCTGTCAATTACAGAAGGAGCAAGCTCTCCATAGCTTATCTCCATTGTGTTGACCCATGGCATAGAGGAAACAGTCTGTTTAAATTTGGTAACAGCATCATCTGAGACGCATCTACTGTTGTAATACTTTTCTTTAGGAGCCAAATAGTCAGAAATAGTCAAATCAAAGGTTAACAGACAATGGTCTGACAGTACAGGGTTATGAGGAGACACTACCAGATTTTCTGTTTTATGTTCAAGTCATGTCTTCTAAATCATGTCCTTTTTTTTTTATTCCCCTTGTCCTGTCAGGCAGTTAGGTGAGCAGAACAGAAATCTGCTACCCTTATTGTGCCAAAACAGATTTACTTTGCCAAAAGGAGCTTTATACAGTACCTATCTATGTACTGTATATTGTTGTAAACTCCTCTTGTAATAACTTTGAATATTTTATTTGAATTATTTTACCCATGAAGGACCAGACAGGATGGGGAATGGAGAAAGGAGGTGTGGGGAAGGGGAAAGCAAAGGGAGAGGAACAGATAAAGAAGAGAAACAAACCAACAACTGAAACAAAAAGAAAATGGACTGCTTCTTCCACCGAAGAGGTCTCATCACGAGTCTGGTATCCACACCTGTTGAAGGGGAAATCATGTCCAATCAACTGAATTTACCACAGGTAGACTCCAATTAAGTTGTAGAAACATCTCAAGGATGATCAGTGGAAACAGTAGAAATAAATTTGCAAAAATCTAAAAAAAACCAAAACAAACTTTTTTCACATTCTTATTGTGGGGTATTGTGTGTAGAATTTTGAGGAAAAAATGGAGTTAATGCATTTTGGAACTAGAAAAGCACTCGGAGAGCGCAGACCTCCGCCAAGCGCTACAGTTCCCCCCATACAGTGTTTGCGTGTACGTTTTTAGATTCCTTGACCATGACAACATATGACTAGCAATTGGATTGACAATGATAGGATTATTGGTTGAGTAGTTATTCACGAAAATGACATTTTCCGTAATGGCGGCCACAGTTCCGCCCATACAGTGTTTGTGTGTACGTTTTCAGATTCGTTGACCATGAAAACATATGACTAGCAATTGGATTGACAATGATAGGATTATTGGTTGAGTAGTTATTCACGAAAATGACATTTTCCATAATGGCGGCCACAGTTCCGCCCATACAGTGTTTATGTGTACGTTTTCAGATTCCTTGACCACGAAAACATATGACTAGCAATTGAATTGACAATGATAGGATTATTGGTTGAGTAGTTATTCACGAAATGGCATTTTCCATAATGGCGGCCACAGTTCCCCCCATACAGTGTTTGTGTGTACGTTTTCAGATTCCTTGACCACGAAAACATATGACTAGCAATTGGATTGACAATGACAGGATTAGTGGTTCAGTAGTTATTCACGAAAATGGCATTTTCTGTAATGGCGGTTTTCTTCTGGACGGTGATCCGGATCACCACCAAAATTTAATCAGTTCTTCCTTGTACCATTTCCAACAACGCCTGAACGTTTCATCGAAATCCTTCCAAAACTTTTTGAGTTATCTTGCTAACCAACAGACAGACAAGCAGACAAACAAACAGACAAACAGACAGACAAACAGACAAACCCCGGTAAAAACATTACCTCCTTGGCGGAGGTAATAAGGCTGTAATCAGTGTTGGAAGTAATGCGTTACAAAGCAACATTTCTGTGGCGCCACTACTTTTGCAGGAACGTGCTGTGTAACATAATCACTGTTTAAAAATTCAGTAATGCGTTACAGTTACTGAAATTTGATCAGATGCATTACTCGCGTTACTCGTTTTATTAATATGGATAGATATTTTAGCGCAGAGACGATCATACAACTTGCAGATGCTAGACACCCTCCTCATCAGCTGCCAACTGGGGATGAATGCACAGTTTCGGTGGCTAAGGGCAGGACAACTGCCATCCCCAGCGCCACCTGTGGCCTTAAGCCACTGGAGGTGTTCATGCCAAAGGCAAAGGCAAGGAGATAAATAAACAAATAAATATAAACTGACCCCACCGTAACTGACGCAGCCATAACACAGTCTCGGGAGGAGTACTTGGGCGACGTGGCCAAGACCCAATTCTTTACTTTGTTGCTCAGGGATCGAGTCCTCGATTGGGCACAGTCCACATCAGACAATCCCGAGGGGCATCAGTATACGTTTGAGCAATTTGTGGCCACATTTTCCAGCACGTTTGGCCGGACCGAGAGTCAGGGCAACGTAATGAGCAGCCTTATGATGCTCCCCCAAGGCACTCGGTGGAGTTCTGGGTTGTTGCGTCTGATTCAGGGTGGAACAGTATTGCGTCACACAGTGCGTTCTTCCATGGGTTGAACTATCAACTCCAAGACAATCTGGCAGTTCACCCAGTCCCAGATACTCTTGACGGTCTCATAGATCAGGCAGTGGGATTGGATAACCGATACTGTGATTGCGCAAAGGAGCGCGAGTCCTCCCCTCGCCCGCGCGCCGAGCATGTGTCCACCGTGGTTACTGGCACTGGCAGCACCAGCTCTTTGCAGGAACTGATGGCGCTCTCTCGACACTTGACTGATGATGAGCGCCGGTGAAGGCGAAGGGCTGGCGCTTGCATGTACTGTGGTTTGTTTAACCACAGTCTGGACGAATGTCGCCAGCGGGCAAAAAGACGCTGCCTGTCAGTAGCCATCGGGGGCATGGCGAGCGGGACCAAATCTTCTCCCCCCGGTCATTTTTCTGTTTCGGCCCTTGTGCAATTGCTGGGGGTCGAGAGGAGGACTGAGGCACTGATTGACTCACGGTCAGAGGGTAATTTCGTGTCTGCTGAGTTTGTTAGGCAGGTGGGCATTCCCACACGTAAGTTGCCCCGTCGTCAGAGGGTCACAACTATATCTGGCCATGAGGCCGCGGTGGTCTATCACAGCATGATGCCTATATCTATCCTCCTTTCCGGGAAAAAAAGGAAGGAACTGTCTTTCCTGGTTCTCCCTATATCATCTTCCCTATTGGTTCTTGGTTACACGTGGCTCCACAGGCATAACCCCATGATCAATTGGGACAAAAAAAACATCTCTGCCTGGAGCCCGTTTTGTTTGGCCCACTGTATGCGTTCAGCGGAGTGTTCCCTATCTCTGTTTCCCTCTCCCCGGCCGCCAGACCTCAGCCTCGTTCCCCGGCATATCACGATCTTGCTGAGGTCTTTAGCAAATCAAGAACGTTGTCGCTGCCGCCTCACCGCTCTTATGATTGTGCTATCGACCTCATCCCGGGTGCGAGGCTGCCGTCCAGCCGGCTGTATAGCATTTCTGTTCCGGAGAGGGAGGCAATGGAGCAGTATATTAAGGAATCGCTGAACGCCGGCCTTATTCAGCCATCTTCGGCTCCTCTCAGAGCCGGATTCTTCTTTGTCGGGAAGAAGGATGGCTCGCTGTGCTCGTGCATCGACTACCGGGAGCTCAACGCTATTACCATTAAAGACAAGTACCCTTTGCCTTTGATCAATTCAGCGTTTGAGCTTCTTCAGCGCTCATGGGTTTTCACCAAGTTAGACCTTAGGAACGCGTATCATCTGGTCTGCATTCGTGAGAGCAATGAATGGAAGATGGCTTTTAAAACACACCAGGGGCAATTTGAGTACTTAGTGATGCCATTCGGGCTCACTAACGCCCCTGCTGTCTTCCAGCGCTTAATAAATGACATCCTCCGTGATATGCTTTACCAATTCGTCTTTGTTTACCTTGATGATATCCTTATTTTCTTCCGCTCGCCAGAGGAGCATGAGGTCCACGTTAGAGCCATTTTACAACGGCTCCTGGACAACCAGCTTTACGTTAAGGCTGAGAAGTGTGAGTTTTCCACAGCATCTATCACTTTCTTGGGCTTCATTGTGGCTGAGGGGGAGTTGATTGCCGAGTTGGCTAAAGTGAGGGCAGTACTAGATTGGCCAACTCCCCACTTCCGTAAGGAGCTTCAACGCTTCCTCAGGTTCGCAAACTTTTACCGCAGGTTCATCAGGAACTATAGTGGGGTGGTACTGCCCTTGACGCAGCTGACCTCCATTAAAGTCCCTTTCCGGTGGACTTAGGCAGCTGAACAGGTGTTCGCCAAATTAAAGCGCCTGTTCACAGAAACACCTATCTTGGCCCAGGTTGACACGCAGCTCCAGTTCATCCTCGAGATGGATGCATCTGATTCAGAGGTTGGCACTGTGCTATCGCAGCGCACGCCCTCTGATCAGAGGCTTCGCCCGTGCACATATTTCTCTCGTTGGCTTATGCCGGCTGAGAGGAACTATGATATAGGGGATAGAGAGCTGCTGGCCATTAAGTTGGCATTAGAGGAGTGGAGGCACTTGTTAGAGGGGGCCATTCACCCCATCATCATGTGGACCAACCAGAAGAACCTTGAGTACTTGCGGTTGGCCCACCAACTGAACACCAGGCAGGCTCACTGGGCGCTATTTTTCTAGTGATTTAATTTTACCATCACTTACCAGCCTGGAGCCCGGAACACCGAACCGGATGCGCTATCGCGCCAGTTTGATTCCAGGGAGGTAGCCCCCCCTCCCCCCCCAAACATGATACCGCCTTTGTGCATCCTTGGAGCCCATACTTGGGATATCAAGCGGAGGGTCCGTCAGGCCCAGTCCCAGGAGCCTGTGACAGTAGGGTGACCTTGGAACTGTCTGTACGTCCCAGCCACCCTCCGCAGCGATGTCATCCAGTGGGGTCACACCAGTCGCTTCGCGTGCCATCCAGGCATCACTCGAACTGTGGACTTTGTCCGGTGAGCATTCTGGTGGCCCACGCTGCGGCAGGACGTTCAAAAATATGTGAAGGCCTGTCAGACCTGCGTTCGGGGAAAATCAGACCCCCCACCCCCAATTGGGTCTCCTCTACCCCCTCCCTATCCCTAGTCGGTCGTGGTCCCATATCATCGTGGATTTTGTGACTGGACTGCCCTGCTCTAACGGCAAGACTGTGACACTGACCATCGTGGATCGCTTCTCCAGGGCGGTCCACCTAGATAAGACTTTATTAGTCCCACAATGGGTAAATCCCAGGATTACAGCAGCAAAGGGATAGCAGCACTCAGAGCAACAGTTGATAAGATAATAAGAACTGGTTAGCCAAAGCAGTAGATGAAAATACATATGTCCACAGATACATACACAGTGTAGGAGCATTGCAGCTACTGTAGATGGAATAAACAGCATTACGGTTTGTTAAATTACCCTGCAGAATATGAATATGTATCCAGACAGTATATTTCACATTTGAATCACAGTGTTGTTACCACCCTCAGTAATGATTGTTGTTGTTGTCCTAGTTGTACAATGGAGGGGATGATCTTATTGTGCAAAGTTCTTACGTTTAGTACATTTAATACAACCTCTATGAGCAGCCCTGGTTAGGTTATAAAGTCTGACAGCCGTAGGTAGGAAAGACCTGCAGAACCTCTCCCTCGAGCACCTAGGATGGTACAGCCTACCGCTAAATGAGCTCTTCAGTGCATTCAGCGTGTCCTGTGTAGGGTTGGACTCAGACTCCAGCAGAGATGACAGCTTAGCCACCATCCTCCTCTCTCCTATCTCTGCCACTGGGTCGAGGCGTCGTCCCAGAACAGAGCTAGCTTTTTTGATCAGTCTGTTCAGTGTCTTTCTGTCGGCTGCCATGATCCCGCTGCCCCAGCAGACCACTCCAAGTGAGATGGCTGATGCCACCACCGAATCACAGAAGGTCTTCAGAAGACCTGAGTCTCCTCAGGAGGAACAGCCTGAGCTGCCCCTTCTTGTACAGCGCGTTGGTGTTGTGTGATAAGTCCAGTTTACTGTTCAGGTGAACACCCAGGTACTTGTAAGATGTCACCATATGCCACCAAAACTGTCCCCTGATGACCCTTTTGAGCTTGGGTAAAAGGAAAAAAAAGCACCAGGTCAGGTGAGTAAGGAGGTTGTTGCAGCACATCAATGTTTTTCTCAGCCAGGAACTGCTGGATGCTCAGGGCGTTGTGAGCCGGTGCATTGTTGTGGTGACGCAGCCATGAGTTGCTTTGCCACAACTCTTGCCTCTTCTTGTGCCCCAAACGAAGCAAATGCCACAGGGTCTATGCAGACATGCTGGCTGATTGTCTGGCCCTGTGGAAATGCGTTAATCCCTACCCTAATCATAGCTCACACAGCACACCAAGTCCTGTGACTTTCCTGACACACCTCATATATAAATTTATGAATTTCTAGAGAATTAATTTTGGGAAAATGAGGCAGAACACCCTCACAAACTTTGAAGATGTTACTAACAAACACCTAATCTTTCTGAAAAGTCTACCTGAAGTTAGTGCATTATGTCATATCCTGTAATGTTGCATTAAAGTTGCACAAGAAGGTTTATATCTTTTTAGAGAATCTGTTTAGTGAAATTTCATAATTCACTGTACCCCTCATCTACTGTGTGACAAATATCAACTGCCTGTCTTTTAAAATGAGACTTTCTGTGGGTTTTCAAAGATGCTGCTTTATGGCTGGACAGCCAAATGTTTTGACTGGTTAACGGTGGGTCCAGAAAAGTCAGTGTCCTGTCCAATGTTTGCTCCAGTCACTGACTGAACTACTACTTGGCACTTTTCCCCCTAACAAGTGTGCATACTTCCTGGATGGTCAGACGGTGCCCAGCACAGAAAATACGGAGAACTCTGTGTGTGGAACAGCATCTCACCCCATTCTCCAGACATCTGTCCATGGAGGCTTTCATGTGGTTCCTCTTGATCATCTGGTCTACACCTCTGAATCCACCTGGAAACAAAAGCAACATCAGTCCTAAACTTTTACCCATGCTAGCAGGGTGGCTGGGTCTATGACTGCAATAAGAATTCAGTTGGCCCACTTCAATGTACCAAATTTCAATATGGTTAATTAAAGGTTCCATTGACTGCCCTTTTTCACACATTAACTCCCACAGGTCTTAATGAAATGTCTGTCACATACTTTAGCAACATTACCTTTAATTACTCAATTATTGCAGCATCATTGTGGATCATCTTTCGTAGCCTTGCTCAGAACCGCTCGCTTCAGTGTGTGTCTCTTTAAATGCTCATTAGCCCCAGTTCACCCCACCCTCCCTCTTTTGTCACTATTGCTAATGTTAGCTGGCTAGCTCCTAGCTCGGGTAGCTAACACAGCTGAGCCACCAAACATAAATTTGTCTTAAAGAATGAATGAAATAAAGCATCACTTGAGGACAAGAGTGTATGGTTTCAATCACTGATAGGATGTGACCAGTCCCTGGAGTACAATAAGCATAGAAACAATGAATGAATGAATAAATGAATGAATGAATCTTTATTTTGGAAAGATTAGATTAAAAGCTCAATCGCAAATGAGTGAATGGGAATCTGCTAACAGTAGCTAGCTGCCTTTCAACCCCATCAGAGTATAATAAACTATAGTGACATAAGCTAAAATAACATCAAAGAACAATGTATATGATCAAATGTGATCAGACAGTTACACCAACCATACGCAGAGAGACTTCATCCACTAGCCAAGCTAATGCTACTGCTTCAATGTTTGCAAAAATATAACAAGCGAAATATAACAATGAGCCAGAATGATAGAATTATAGGGGTGTAACGGTACTTGTATTTGGATTCAGATTTTTCGGTACACCACCCACGGTGTGGTTCAGACATGTATTGAGGTACGACACGGACTATACTGCGTGACGGACAGAAAGTGTAACTGTCATATCATGCCCCCTCCTGCTCTCTGTTTCCCCGTCTCTGGCCGCTTGTCAGTGGACTGCTGCAGTGTTCCGCCCCGGTGAATAATGACTGAAGTTGGGCTACTTCTGAACCCAACACTGGTAAGGTTAGTGAGTTTTTGGCGAGTAAAGTTAGCGCTTCTTATTCCCACTGAGCAACTGTCTCAGCTTTAGAAAACTGATTAAACTGTTAGCATGTGCAAACATCAGCTGTCGGACAATAGTCTCTCTTGAATGATATTTGCCGACAGCTGAGCTGTTTCACTTCTGCTGGTAACGTCTTAACTGCAGTGAATGAGTGAATTTCATGAGTAGCTGACTCTTTTTCATCTTCTCTATTATTGCCACATAAGCCCTCATTCTGAATATTACTACATCTCAGTAAATTAGAATACCATGATTTGTAATTTAATGTTAAAAAAGATAACCATAATCATCACAAATAAATTAAAACAGCTTAAATATTTCACTGTATGAGTAGTGAAGACACATTCCTCTACTGTAACTTAAAGCCTTCGTAAACTGTTATTTTGGACTGGAAAAAGTTCTTCTAATTTTCATTCAGAAGCTTAATTATTAAACTTTTAAACTGCTGGACTCAGCAAGGTTTCAAACAGGATGGACTAGTTTTTTTCTTTTTTACTTTAATGGAGTTTAATATTATTTCTCCAGTTTGTTTTGAACAAGTAGAGTTACAGCAGGCCTGTGTGGTGCTGCAGAAGCTGATATGAGTTTTATTTCTTCAGTTTTTGGGTTAAAAGACCGAACTTTAATAATTGTTACTTAATTGTGTTGCTACAAACACTTTTGATTAAGCTGTTAAGTTCAAGTTTCCAACTCATGTTTCATGGATCATTATTTTATTTAGCTGCGGGAACTTTTTATAATAGGCTGTTCAAACTTCTGTTGTTGCACTTCAAAGCTTCAAAGGCTTTATTATCATGTGCACAGTTAAGAAATGCAACATTTCCTGAGCAATGAAATTTTGCAGTGATGCGGACGTTGCACCGGTCTGTTGTGGTGAAGAGGGAGCTGAGTTCTAAGGCAAAGCTGTCGATTTACCAGTCAATCTACGTTCCTACTCTCACCTATGGTCACGAGCTTTGGGTAATGACCGAAAGAACGAGATCACGGATACAAGCGGCTGAAATGAGCTTTCTCTGTAGGATTGCTGGACTCACCCTCAGAGATAGGGTGAGGAGCTCAGTCATCCGGGAGAGGCTCAGAGTAGAACCGCTGCTCCTCCACATTGAAAGGAGTCAGTTGAGGTGGTATGGGCATCTGATTAGGATGCCTCCTGGACGCCTCCCACTTGAGGTGTTTCAGGCACGTCCCACTGGGAGGAGACCGCAGGGCAGACCCAGGACTCAGTGGAGAGACTATGTCTCCCAGCTGGTCTGGGAACGCCTTGGTATCCTCTCTGAAGAGCTGGAGCAGGTGGCGGGGGAGAGGGAAGTCTGGGCTTCTCTGCTTGAACTGCTGCCTCCGCGACCCGGACCTCCGGAAAAGCAGTAGAAGATGGATGGATGGATGGATGGATATATTAACATCAGAGATGATATAAACTTCAGATGGCATAAGCTTATGTACAGTGTGCAAATGAGCACCCAGTGTGGGAATTTCTCTGTAGTGATAATACCCAGTAGACTGTACAATGATAATTTAGCAGCAGAGATGATATGGACATGAGACGGGGTGAAACTATGTACAGTGTGCAAATGAGCAATGTGCAAATTTAGCATCCAGTGTGTGAATCCCTATTTGCAAAGCTGTGTCCGGAGTTTGCCATTTATTCAGGAGTCTGATAGCAGTGGGAAAGAAGGAGTTTTTCAGTCTGGTCATCCTGCATTTCACACTTCTGTGCCTCCGGCCTGAGGGTAGAAGTGTGAACATTCTGTGCTGGGGGTGGGTGGGGTCCCGGAGGATGGTGTCAGCTCTCTTTTGGACTCTGCGGTGATAGTCTGCAGAGAGGGGAGTGGAGTCCCGATGATCTTCTTTGTTGTCTTCGCCACTCTCTGCAGGCATTTGCAGTCCAGGGCAGTAGTGCTGCCGTGCCACGCAGTGATGCAGTTGGTCAAGATGCTCTCGATGATGCAGCTGTAGAAATTGTTGAGGATCTTGCGGATCTTTTTTAAATGTACTGATTTCTTGTTTGTATACTTTGAAGATAAGATGATGAGGTACCTCTGTACAAAAAAATGGTGTCAAAAGACTGAACCATTTTTTGTGTAAATACATCCAAAGTCCAGTTTTGACTGAGTTATCGAATTTAAAGAGGTGCCGCAACATTATGCAAATTAGATGCGTAACTTTATCCCTATCTGAAACTTTGGATCATATTTTACATCTTTCTAATTGACAGTAAGTCATTATCTTTTACCACTTTCAAGTTATAGCCTTGGAAATCTGAACTATTTTATTGACAAAAAATATTTACCACTCTTGACCACTAGGGGGTATGTCGCAGTTCTGCACCATACACACTCAAAGGGTAAAGTGTCCACTTAAGGTCCTCGCTGATGTGGATGCCCAGGTATTTCGGGCTGCACGGTGGCGCAGTGGTTAGCACTGCGGCAGCACAGTTTACCCTTGGCCGGGGGATTGTGGGGATCGTGGGTTCGATCCCAGCCCCCGACCAACAGTGATCTGTGTGGAGTTTGCATGTTCTCCCCGTGTTGCGTGGGTTTACTCCGGGATTTACTCGGGATCAACTCTGTTCAACCTCTACATAAACGACCTGCCTACTACAAAATCCCGCAAATTCATCTATGCAGATGACATCTGTTTGGCATTCCAAGCACCAGACTTTGAACCACTGGAACGGGTGCTCACGGAAGATCTTGCTAAACTGGACCAGTTCTGCAAAATCTGGCGCCTAAAACCAAGCCCAGCAAAAACCGTCTCCAGTGTATTCCATCTCCACAATGCAAAAGCTGCCAGAGAACTAAACATCCACCTGAGCGGACTCAAGCTTAAGCATGCCCCAAATCCAACTTATCTTGGAGTGACCCTTGATAGGACCTTATCCTTCAAGGAACATCTAAAGGGGACGGCTGCTAAGGTGAAAGTACGAAACAACCTGCTCTGCAAGCTCGCTGGTGCAAAATGGGGGGCGGCAGTCTCCACCCTGCGCACCTCAGCACTGGCCCTTTCATACTCTGTAGCAGAATATTGTGCCCCTGTCTGGTCCAGGTCATCTTACACACACCATGTAGACACCCAGCTCAACTCAACCATGAGAACTATAACTGGAACAATCCGCTCAACACCACTCCCCTGGCTCTCTGTACTGTCAAACATAGCCCCTCCACACATCCGGCGAGCAGCATTAACTCAAAGGATGCTCCAAAAAGTTAAAGATTTTCCTCACTTACCAATCCATGCAGATATCTACACCCCACCCACTGCTCGACTTTCATCCAGACGGCCGATTTGGAAAAACCCTCCCCCAGCTGACTTTACCATCCAGACAGCTTGGCAAGAGGAATGGGAGACCAAGGAAGTCCCAAACAAACAGCTGTTGATAAACCCCAACCAACAGGTCCCGGGCACCAACCTCCCAAGGAGACAGTGGTCTACACTCAATCGCTTCAGGACTGGACATGGCCCCTGCTTGGCCAGCCTTCACAGATGGGGCAGTAGCCCTAGCCCACTGTGCGCATGTGGAGAGGAGCAAACTATGGAACACATCATAGAGGTTTGCCCACTCCAAAGACTGGAAGGAGGATTACACACCCTCCATACAGCAAACCAGGAGGCAACTGCTTGGCTTAAGGACTTTGCATTCGCTAAATAAATAAACTCCAGGATTTCTCCGGTTTCCTCCCACATGCCAAAAACATGCATGTTAGGTTAATTGGCTGTTCTAAATTGTCCGTAGATATCTGTTTCCTATAGGCCCTTAGAATAGAGGGTTAGTATTAATGAAAGCGCTTTGAGTGGTCTTTGTGACTAGAAAAGCGCTATATAAGTGCAGGTTAGTTAGTTAGTTAGTTAGTATTTAAAGCTGCTCACCCTCTCCACCTCAAGCTCCCGGATGAACAACGGCTGATGAGGTTTCCTCCCCTTCCTCATGTCCACTATCAACTCCTTCGTCTTCTCCGTGTTGAGGGTGAGGTTGTTGTCCTCACACCATGACACCAGGCTGGCCCGCTCCCTCCTGTAGGATGCTTCGTCATCACCAGTGATGCGTCGTATCACTGCTGTGTCATCCACATACTTTAAGATGACATTGTCCTTGTGGAAGGCAACACAGTCATACACATTTGTCTGCATCTTTCATTTCCGAAAAAGAGAATTTATTTATTGTATACTTTTTAATTTTGTTTATTTGAGAATATTTTTAGTTGGAGAATTTACTGCTGGTAGTTTGCAGTTTTTTTGTCAGTAAAGCTGTTCCCACATATACAAAAGATAAGCAGTTTTATGTTTTGCATTTTGTTTCCTTACTGTACCGAAAATAAACCAAACCATGACCTTAAAACCAAGGTACGTACCGAACCGTGATTTTAGGCATACCGTTACACCCCTGCTACAAGATATACTGTATTATTGACTGTGACTGTGATTAGTGAAGCAGATGTGAACAGAGACGTCTACATATTATGATGACCGGTATTTAAAGAAAATGACAATATTAGGACTGTCGCGATAACTGCAATTATGTAATACCGCGCTATGGACTGTCATGATCCTGGGCACGGCCGGGGGCTGTGCCAAGTCCTCAATTTAAGTTTAGTCTTTTTCTGTTTGTTTATCTTGTCTGCTGTATTTGGTTTCTGTGTTGTTATGAGTCGTCTGTATCCTTAGTCTCGTCCTTATTGTCCTGTCTATTTATTGTGTCATTTTGTACTCATAGTATTATTTACATCTGGGGGTTGTGTTGTCCTATTCTTGTACTATTATTTAGATTCTGGTTTTGTGTTTTTACTTTGACAGTGCTGTGCAGCTTCCAGCTGTCAAACCTTGTTTCGCGGGCTGCACAGCTGTCAATGATAATGTTACGTTTCTACTCATGTATCCACACCTATCACTCATTTATCATCCAGTCCTTTCACTATTTAAGGGCATGACAACGTTCTCCCACTGTCGTGTCCTACTACTTCATTCCTCAGTAGTTCTCTGCTGGATGCTGAGCATTATTGTGGTTGCCGTAGAGGGGCACGGGAGAGGTTTGACCAGGTAATTTATTCTTTTCCACATTCCCTCAGCCGTGAGCCCCGCTTCTCCTCGGGTGTGCTCCAGCTGAGGTCGTTCTTTTCCCCCGGCGTCCCAGAGTGCCTCAGCCTGTATTTTCCCCAGGCTGTTCTCTGCCCTCCTGGTCGTGAGCCCCACTCTCCTCCAGCACCTTCTTCTTGTTATATGTAAGTTTTGTGTTTCATGTAGTGTTTGTCTTTATGTTAATAAGTATGCAAAACCCACAGTTAGCGTTTGGTGTCCTTCCATAGCCCTTGAAAAGGGTGCTTTATGACATGGTCAAGGAGTAACACTTTTTTGTGTTAGTGGCTAAATATTTAAAGTGTATTTTACATCTTGTTAAAATACATGTAAAGTGTATTTTTATTGCCAACAACATGTTTGCACCCAGTACTGACGGCGGCAGCACCCAGTACTGTGGAAGCTTCCACAGCACCGGGTAGTGACGGCGGCAGCACCGTGTGGAGCACTCTCTCTCCAGACGGACTCCAGCACGCAGTTAGTGATGGAAGCATTTGGACTCCTCGCTAAATATAGCTGTGACAGTGAGCGCTGAAAGGGCACAAAGCGTGTTATTTTCTTCTGAGCGGAGTGTTTATGATCCTGATAATTGAGCTCAGACAGTAAAACAACTATACATAGTGCATTGCTTGTTTGAATAGGGCTTTTTCGGACAGCGGCGAAAATCCAAAAATCACAGAGACAAGAGCCACACAGGGTCCTGTATGGAGGCTGTCCAGTGTTTAAATAAGCTGAATGCCACTGCAATCTCCAATCCACACAAGCCGTAGTTGAAATACTGGAGTTACTGCCACTGCTTTTTGAAAAAAAAAGCAAGATGGCGACCGGGATGGTCACACTTTTTCAGTGCTGAGACAAAGTTGCTGATTTTGTCATTAAAAATAACTAACCAACAGCGATCGGCGCTTGTGACGCACACGCATGGGCTGAATTTCCACCTCCGTTGGAATACCCCTTTAATCGCCTTTCACCTGCCACTGTGAGTAAGCTGACTAGCGTTTCTTTGTGGTTCTCTGCTGCGCTCTACCCGAAGTGTTTGCTAAGCTAACGCTAGTTAGCTTAACGCTAACGCCAGTCGTGCCACCTAGCGCGGACACGAAGCGACTCGGTCCCCGGTGAGGGCTCACCGGAGGAGCTAACCGAGGCGGCAGTTGGACATGGGCCGGATCGGAGTTCGGGGGCGGCGGTGGTGGGAGACGGGGACCAGTGGAGGACCCAGCCGGACAGTAGCCTGAGTTGGAGCCCAGTTGCGAGGCCCAGCAGAGGAATTACCCAGGCAGACGGCAGTAGGCGGCGGTGCTCAGCGGAGGACCTACCGGAGTTCGGCTGCATCCGCGGTGTGCAGCGGGACTCGGTGGAGGAGCTGGACGGGAGCTCGGTTACGGCGGTGGTAAGCAGCGGGACTAGCAGTGGAGGGGGCTAACTGAGGCCCAGCTGGATTCGAGGTCGGTCAGATTGGATACGATACCGACGACACAAGCAGAGATCGTTTTTACTATCCACAGGTCAGTAAAAATGCCACCAAAGAAGGAGGAGATGGAAGAGATCAAAAAATCTCTGACTTCTTGTCAGAAGAAGTGGCCAAAATGGTTAGCCAGCAGGCCAAAATAATAGGCCTAATGGAAGATGTACGAGACATAAAATTAACAATTCAGGAAAAAGACAAAAAAATTATGGACTTGGAGCGACGCGTCGAGGATCTTGAACAAGGTTCTCGTATGGATGACCTAGTTATAAGTGGACTAGACATCAAATATCAGTCATATGCTCATGCCACAACAGGACTGAGAGGTGAGGAGGCTCCCCAGAGTGAATCAGTCTCCCTAGAAAACCAGGTGCTTCAGTTCCTTGGCAGTGAAGATATAAAGGTAGAAGCAAATGCAATTTCAGCCTGTTATGCTTTACCCAGGAAAGCAAAGAGTATAATGATCAGAGATGTTACTGACTTAGATAAATACAGATGAACACTAATTAAGAAAATTAAGAGACAATGATAATCCATAGTCTCACACACGGTATAATAGTTCTTTTGATATACCATGTCAAAGTACCTAAAAAAAAATAAGCAATACAAACAAAAACTTATGACTGACTTGAGTAGACATCAATTATCCCCAGTTGGAGGAAGTCATTTGACACAGAGTAAGGATACTCAAACTCTGAAAATATGCCATTATGCTGAACATAAACTACAACAGATGGAGAATGATATTGATCCTGATAACCACTTTTTCAATAATATTCATAACCATTGTGAATATTACAATGAAAAGCAATTCAAAAGTCAAGTGCAACTAGATGGTAAACTATCAATAATACACTTCAACAGCAGAAGTCTTAACAAAAACTTTCCACAGATTCAGGACTATTTAAAACAGCTAGACAGAAAATTTACAGCTATCACAGTCTCTGAAACTTGGCTTAATGAAGAGCAGGCTCCCCTGATGGCAATAGAGGGATATCAGATGTTTCATATTAACAGATCTCAAAAAAAGGGTGGTGGTGTTGCACTGTATATTGATGACCTGTATAGGTGTAAGCTTGTAAATGGAATGTCCTTTGCACTACCAGGGATTTTGGAATGTGTTACTGTCGAGATTGACCAAGATAAAACAAAAAATCTAATTATAAGTTGTATATATAGAATGCCGGGAACTTGCATTGAGACATTCAGAGATAAATTAGTCGAGCTGTACAATAATATTACTAGTAAGAAAATGGTAGTAATTTGTGGAGATTTCAATATTGATTTACTAAATCCACATCAACAAAATGTAATTACAGAGTTCATGAATTCTATGTACAGCATGAGTCTATATCCCACAATAACACATCCCAGTAGAATCACAGTTCACACTGCTACACTTATTGACAACCTGTTTGTTAATATTATTGATAAGAAAATAGAAAGTGGATTATTGATAAATGATGTAAGTGACCACTTGCCAACCTTTGCACTTATCCATGGCCACACGGGGGCCAATGCAGAAAAAATTTTAAAATCGTTCAGATGCAAATCACCAAATGCAATCAGTTCTTTTAAAGAGGACTTGCTGAAGCAAGACTGGACAGAAGTCTATGTATCAGATGTAAATGAAGCTTATGACGCCTTTATAAACATTGTAACCACTCTTTATGAAAAAAATTGTCCATTAGTAAAGAAAAAGCTTAAACATAAATTTGACAATAAGCCATGGTTAACCAAAGGATTACAAAAGGTGTGTAAAAAGAAAAATTTAATATATAAAGCTTTTCTAAAGAAAAGGACAAAAGAAGCAGAGCAGCGGTATAAAACATACAAAAATAACTTAACATATACGTATAAGATGTAGTAAAAGAGACTATTACAGTAAAGAACTGGAGAAAAACAGAGACAATATTAAAAATACATGGACAATACTTAACAGTATTCTTGGAAATAAAAACAGAAATACAAGCTATCCAACCGATTTTTCAAAAAATAATAAAACGACTCAGAGTGTGAATGCAGCTTCACCTGCAGATGAATTTAATAACTTTTTTGTTAACACTGGTCCTAATTTGGCTCGAGAAATACCCATTACGGCACCTACAGATGATACAATAAGCAAAAACACTGCTATAAAAGACTCCATTTTCATAAAGAACACAGACGAGAGAGAGGTCATTGAAATTGTTAAATCGTTTAAAAGTAAAACATCTACGGACTGTGATAGTAATGACATGCTCTTAGTCAAAACTATTATTGAATGCTTAGTGAAACCACTGACGTATATCTGTAACCTGTCTCTCCAAACAGGTATATTTCCCAGTGCAATGAAAATAGCTAAAGTAATTCCGATATACAAGACGGGTGACAGAGGGGAACTCTCAAACTATAGACCAATTTCACTATTGCTGCAATTTTCCAAGATACTTGAAAAAATATTCTATGAGAGAATTGACAACTTCATACTGAAGAATAATTTATTGTGTGAGCAGCAATATGGGTTCAGACACAAGAGGACAACTGCATTTGCTCTAATGGAATTTATAGAAAAAATATCAAACTGCCATTGAAAATAAAGAGTATTCAGTTGGGGTATTCCTGGATCTTAAAAAAGCATTTGATACAGTGGATCATAATTTATTATTAAAGAAACTACAAAATTGTGGTATTAGAGGAGTAGCACTGTCCTGGTTAAGTAGTTACTTAAAGAATAGATATCAGTATGTATGTGTTGGTAACAAAAACTCACAGTTACTGAAGGTTACTTGTGGAGTCCCACAGGGTTCAGTTTTGGGGCCATTATTATTCAATATGTATATAAATGATATATGTAAAGTTTCAGAAAAAATGGACTTAATATTGTTTGCCGATGACACTAATCTATTATGCAGTGGAAGCAATCTGGAACAACTTCTGGATACACTCGGAAAGGAATTAGGAAAGCTTAAACTGTGGTTTGATTCAAACAAATTAACGCTCAATTTAAGTAAGACAAAATTTATAGTCTTTAACAACCATCACAACAACTCAGTATCTAAACTCAGTGTAAATGGTGTAGAGATTGAAAGGGTATCTGAAACTAAATTTCTTGGAGTAATAATTGATAATAAACTGTGTTGGAAGTCACATATTAATTATATTAAAGGTAAAATATCCAAATCAATTGCAATACTACACAGAGTGAAATATTTGCTGAATCAACCCACACTATATACCTTGTATCATTCATTAATACTCCCATACATAACATATTGTAATGAAGTATGGGGAAATACATATAAAACAAACATATATCCACTCTTTATGCTTCAAAAGAGAGCTATTAGAATAATCAACAAAGCAGCTTACAGGGAATCAACAAACCCACTTTTTCTTAAATTAAAAGCTCTCAAGTTGAAAGATCTGGTTGACTTTAAAACTGCAATAATAATGTTTAAAGTGAAGAATCTATCACTGCCCGCAAATATCCAAAAGTTGTTCCAAATAAGGGAGAAACAATATCATTTCAGAGGAACATGTATATTTCAAAAACCTTCAGTGAGAACTACCACCAAGCAACACTGTGTTTCAGTGCAAGGAGTCAGATTATGGAACGATTTTGGACCTGAATTAAAATCATGTACAACGCTTGGACAATTTAAACAAAAACTAAAGGAAGAAATACTCCAAACATATATACAAGATGACATGTAAAATCACGTAAGGATTGTCATATCCAGCCTGTGTTGTGTTGTAGCTTAGTTTTTTTTTTTTCTGTCACATTTTGTCTTAGCTTTGTTTTTGAATTGTAATCGCTCTTGTCTTGTTTTTTTTTCTTTTTTTCTCTTTTGAATTCTTGGATGGAATATGGGGGGGCAATATAAGCTGCGGCTTCAGCCATCACCCATTTCGGATAACTTACGTTGAATTGTATAATCAGAGGAGTTATTGTCTAATTTGACCTTGTTGGATTTTCTTTCCCCCTGTTATATTATTCAGTTTCTTTTAACCTGTACTATCCGAAATAAAGATTCATTCATTCATTGAAAAAAAATGATCTTATTTTTTTAACAGAATCAGCAGTTCATGCCTAGCAAGACGGGCGCTCTGCACAATTGTCACACACGCACATAAAGTTGAGTGCGGAGCTGCAGCAAATTTCTCACAGCTTCTATCATTTGCCACATAAGTTATGAACCCTGTTTAAGTTACGAGACCACAGGGTCCTAAAAACATTTGCACTAATACCACATATCGCGGTGCTGAGCTGTCCACCGTCACCGCAGGGGAAATTCCTCTACCATGACAGCCCTAGACAATATAAACCGTGCTTGATAAGCTACCTCCATAGTAGCAATGTCAGTTCTGAAGCTAAAGCTTTGGGTTCAGAAACTCTTTGGAACACCAAAAATAAGGAACTATGCCAACATTTCCAGGTACTGAATGATTCCTGCAATTCCTACCAATAAATTTTACTTTCTATTACGCAGAAACATGAAAACGGGGACTGGCACAGATAGTTCCACGAACTAATCTATGAAAAGGTTCCTGCAGTAAGTCTTTGGCCGGAGCCTTTTATAATCCCCAGACAGATTAAAACGAGCAGAAATGCTGTTGGTTTAAGTCTTCACAGAATACAAAACACAAACTTATCCTTTGAGGAAATGTCTTTGCTGCACTGCTTTTACCGTGTTTTGAAAATCAGGCTTTTAAGACTGTCCAAGTTTAGAAAGATCTCAGGGGGACAAGGATTCTAACCCCACTGAGGATTGTCTTTAAGTAAAAGAGCCACAATCCTTTAAGAGAACGAGCTCCACAGTCCAGCAGCCATACCCTGGAGTGTCCACAGTCATAAGCTGATTAGTCTGTTATTTCCTGTAGATACACTCTGAAGCTGCTCTGTTTTCATGGAGCAGATGTTGCTCCTCATCTGCACCATGTGCAAACAACTGGATGTCTGTGACTGTGAGCAGTTGGTTGATTTAAGTACCAATACTTTTTGTTCTTGGCCTGGTACAATCACAGCTGCTTTGAAATATTTCTGAAAGTTTTTGACTTTTTTATGCAATATTTCATGACAGGAAGTGCAGTATGAATAAATGTAGCACCACAGTGATTCAGTATAGCCTGCTAGCTACAGTTTGATTTGTATTGCCGCTATTGATTACATTCTGTTTGGCATCTTCTACTCGGCAACCTCAGATCCTGTGACATTTCAATCTAAATGCTGTGGTAACTAATTTTAAAAGTGAGCCAACTGCTAGTTTGATCAGTATCTTTGCATTTGTTTACGTTCTCTTCCCTGCATTCTTGCAGGCATTTTTTGATGAAGAATCAGAAGCATACTTTAAATTGTGAGGCTTCATAAGTAATGGTATGGTGTGAAGTATTATTCTAAACTTTGGGGTGACTAACTGCCTTCTATCATTTGCGTAATATTGCCAAGATTAGGAGCATCTTGTCTCAGAGTGATGCTGAGAAACTGATCCATGCTTTTGTTAGCTCTAGATTAGATTATTGTAATTTTTTTATTATCAAATTGTCCTAAAACATCTTTAAAAAGTCTTCAGCTGATCCAAAATGCTGAAGCAAGAGTTTTAACAGGTACTAGAAAGACAGATCATATCTCTCCGGTTCTGGCCTCCCTTCATTGGCTTCCCATAGAGTTTAGAATTAAGTTTAAAATCCTTCTTCTTACTTACAAAGCTCTAAACAATCAGGCCCCCTTTTATTTAAAAGATCTGATACTACCGTATTATCCTAATAGAGCACTACGCTCCCAAAATGCACGATTACTTGTAATACCCAGAATCTCTAAAAGTATAATGGGAGGCAGAGTCTTGAGTTATCAAGCTCCTCTCCTGTGGAATCAGCTGCCAATCTGGATTCGGGAGTCAGACTCGATCTCTGTTTTTAAGAATAGGGCTAAAACCTTCCTTTTTGATATAGCCTACAATTAGGGAGGGATCTTGTGTTTCTGAACCCTCCCTTAGTTATGCTGCTAATAGGTTTAGACAGCCAGGGGACCTCCAATAATGCACTGGGCCTCACTCCTTTCTTCACTCTCAATGAAATTTTTTTTTTGCTGGTCATTAACATCTGTTTGTTCTCTCCCATAGATTGAGTCCCCATCGTGCTGTTTTCTCTCTACATGTCTGTTCTTTTCATCTTCTCTGTCCCCTCACCCCCCAGCCAGTCGCAGCAGATGCCTGGTTCTGCTGGAGGTTTCTTCCTGTTAAAAGGGAGTTTTTCCTCTCCACCGTCGCCAAGTGCTTGCTCACAGGGGATCACCTGACTGCTGGGGTCTTTCTGCAACTGTGGGGGTTCCCCCTACAGTTGAAAGTGCTATGAGATGACTGTTGTTGTGAAATGGCACTATATAAATAAAGTTGAATTGAATTGAAAATTGAATTAATTTTAAAAGTAAGCTAGCCACTAGCTAGATAGCTAGCACTCGATTGGTGTCTTCGCTTTTGTTTACATTGTCTTACAGGCATTTTTAGGTAAAGATTCAGAAGCGTACAAGGCTTCAGTAGATCCCTTTATTGTTTGTTGACAGATTGTTCTTGATTGGGTAAAAACTCTTAAGCCCTTAATTCCGCCATTGCCAGTCCCAAGTCTGGATGAGAAAGTGAGGAGGGTTGGGGAGAAGGAGGAGGAGGAGGAGACATCTCTGTTGTCATTCAGTCCATACAGCCAATCATGTACAGTAGAACAAAATTACATTTCTCCTATCTACAATGTTAATCACATGTAGAATCAGAGGGGTCGCTGCCATGCAAGGTGTCGCCACAAACAACTTTTCCTTCCCCCATTCTATTACGCTGAGCACCAAGCTAGAAGGCGGGAAGTACCATTTTTACATGGTCTTTGGCATGACCTGGCTGGGACTTGAACCCCCAACCTCCCGGTTGTGGGGTAGATGATTTATCAATTAGGCCACCACTCCGGTGGTTAGCAGCTCTGTCCTGTAAAAACCCACCGTTATAAGATAAGCCTTTATTAGTCCCACAACGGGGAAATTCCAGGATTGCAACAGCACAGGGATAGCAACACTCAGAGCAACAATCAGAAGGCAAAAAAAAGCAAGCAAGAGCAGCTAATATACATATGTACATATTACTATAAAATATATATATACACACACACACACACAGACACACAGTGCAGAGCATTGTAGCTGGATGGAATAAATATGTAAATATATAAACACCCACAGTATGGAGCATTGCAGCTAGGTGGAATAAATATGCAAGTATATAAACACACACAGTGCGGAGCAATGTAGCTAGATGGAATAATATGTAGATATATAAAAACACAGTGCGGAGCATTGTAGCTAGATGGAATAAATATATAGATATATAAATATAAACACACCCAGTGCAGAGCATTGTAGCTAGATGGAATAAGTATGTAAATATATAAGCACACACAGTGCAGAGCATTGTTGCTAGGTGGGATGAAACAGCATAACCGTCTATTTAGTTATCCTACATGGTATGATTATGTGCCCATACATATTCTCACCCTCCATAGCGACCGGTATGTTCCTAGTTGTATGCCGGAGAGGACCATTGTGTAAGTCTATTGCATCTTTTGCATTCAAAAACTATTAGTTTGTTACGTCTTTTTGCTATCTCTGCGAGCAGCCCTGCTTAGGTTGTACAGTCTGACAGCCGTTGGTAGGAAGGACCTACAAAACCTCTCGGTTGTGCACCTGGGATGATGTAGTCTGCTGCTAAATGAGCTCCTCAGTGCATCCAGTATGTCCTGCATAGGGTGGAACTCGGACTCCAGCAGAGATGACAGTTTAGCCACCGTCCTTCTCTCTCCTATCTCCTCCATCGGATCAAGGCGTTGCCCCAGGACAGAGCTAGCTTTCTTAATCAGTTTGTTCAGTCTCTTCCTATCGGCTGCAGTAATGCCACTGCCCCAGCAGACCACTCCAAAAGTGATGGCTGATGCCACCACCGTGTCATAGAATGACTTCAGCAGCGCCCCTTGTACACCAAAAGACCTGAGTCTCCTCAGCAGGAACAGCCTGCGCTGTCCCTTCTTGTAGAGTGCGTCAGTATTGTGTGACCAGTCTAGTTTATTGTTCAGATGAATACCCAGGTACTTGTAGGATGTCACCATCTCGATGTCTGTTCCCTGTATATTTACTGGTGCTGTGAGGGGCTGCCCATGCCTGCGGCAGTCCACCACCAGCTCCTTAGTTTTCCTCGCGTTGATCTGGAGGCAGTTCCGATGGCACCAGTCCACAAAGTCCTGGATAAGCCCTCTGTACTCAGCTTCATCTCCGCTGGAGATGAGACCAACGATCGCAGAGTCATCAGAGAACTTCTGTAGATGGCAATGTGTTGTGTTGTGTGAGAAGTCCGCAGTATAAAGAGTGAACAAGAAGGGAGCCAGCACCGTTCCCTGGGGGGCCCCCGTGCTACTGATGATCGTGTCGGAAACACAGTCCCGGGTTCTCACAAACTGAGGCCGGTTCGTGAGGTAGTCCAGGATCCATGATGACAGGTGCTGGTCCACCCCTGTGCGCAGCAGCTTGTCCTTCAGGATCATCGGTTGGATGGTGTTGAAAGCACTGGAGAAGTCAAAGAACATGATCCTCACCATATTCCCGGGCTTCTCCAGGTGGGACAGAGAACGATGAAGGAGGAAGATCACCGCATCCTCCACCCCAATGCCATGCTGGTAGGCGAACTGGAGTGGATCCATCGCTGGTTCCACCAGGGGGCGGAGATGAGCAAGGAGCAGTCTCTCCAGGGTCTTCATCAAGTGGGACGTCAAGGCCACCGGTCTGAAGCTGTTCAGGTCTTTGGGGTGGGAAGTTTTTGGTACAGGTACCACACAAGATGTTTTCCACAGCTGTGGTACCCTCCCCAGTTTCAGGCTCATGTTGAAGATATACGTCACAATCCCACACAGCTGGTCTGCACAGGACTTGAGGAGCTTTGCGCTGATGCCGTCCGGTCCCGACGCCTTCCTCGCCTTGATCTTCCTCAGCTCCGTCCTCACCTGGGTCTTGGTCAGGGTCAGGATGGGGGGCTGTGTGTTGGGAGTGGGGGGGGTGTCGGTGGAGTGGGGAGTGGGTAGCAGGACTTGATTTCTTAGAGGCAGCAGTGGTTGTTGTGCAGACAGGGGGGAGGGCGGTTGGTCAAATCTATTGAAAAACAGATTCAGGTTGTTCGCCCACTCCCTGCCCCCCGTGGCCTGGGGGGAGGTATTCTGGAGCCCCGAGATGGTTTTGAGGTTTCTCCAGACCCCGCTGATGTCGCTCTGTTGCAGCTTGTCCTCCATCTTCTTCCTGAAGCTGTCCTTGCCTTCTCTGATCTTTCTCCTCAGCTCCCTCTGTACGGACTTCAGCATCTCCCTGTTCCCCGACCTGAAGATCCTCTTCTTCTCTCTCAGAAGTGTTTTTATCTCAGGGTTGATCCAGGGTTTGTTGTTTGAGTGACGCCGTATGGTCTTGGTGGGAACGGATTTGTCCACACAGAAGCTGAGGTAGCCCGTGAAGGTGTCAATGAGGCCATCGATGTCCTCACCATGTGGATCGCAGAGCTGCTTCCAGGCAGTGGCTTCAAAACAGTCCTTTAGAGTGTCCATTGTCTCCTCAGACCATAACTCCACTGTGTGCATGGCCGGAGGTTGTCTGTGCACTAGGGGTTTGTACACCGGTCGGAGATGAACCAAGTTGTGATCCGATCTCCCGAGTGGGGGGAGTTGTGATGAGGTGTACGCCTCCTTAGTGTTTGCGTAGAACAAATCCAGTGTTTTATTGTCTCTAGTGTGGCATGTGACATACTGGGTGAAAGTGGGCAGAATGGGAGACAGTGAAACGTGGTTGAAATCGCCTGAGATGAGGAGAAGAGCATCTGGGTGTTCTGTCTGCAGCCTGCTGGTTACTGAATGGATGACGTCACGCGCTGTCCCAGCGTTCGCCGTCAGATTTGCATAAACAACAATGCAGATCACGTGTGAGTATTCTCTCGGGAGATATGTAGGCCCAGGTAGATATGTAGAGATTGGCGTTATCAACGCCAATCTCCGGGACCTCTACTCCAAAACCACGTGCAGAGTCCGCGCTGAAGGTGACACATCAGACTCTTTTGTCACCCCCTCTGGAGTCCAGCAGGGATGCGTCACCGCGCCAAACCTCTTTAATGTTGCGGTTGACTAGTGGGTCAAGAACACAACGGAACGCTGCCCCAATCCCAGAGTTGACTTCCACTCCCGCTTCACAGACCTGTGCGATGTGCTTTTCGCCACATATATAGACATAATCGGTGAGGCACTGGAGCTGTTTGCAGAGGAAGTATCACCCCTGGGCCTCACCATCAGCTGGGCAAAGACAAAGACCCAGTCACTGTCAGACTTCTTACCACCACCACCACAAGTCATCACCATCAACAACGAGCCGGTTGAGACTGTCAATGATTTTGTCTACCTCGGATCTAAGATCACCAGCTCCTGCTCGTCAGACCCAGAGATCACTTGCCATCTGCAGCTGTCTCGCAGTGCTTTCGGCCACCTCCAGAGAGTCTGGCAGAGTGGGAAGAGTGCGCACATCCACATAATTGTGAATCTTTAACGCCTGTGTATTCCTCATCCTCCTTTACAGGTCTGAGACCTGGACCTCTACACCACAACCACCCACCATCTGAATGCATTCCATCGGACCTGCCTCTGTAACATCCTCGGCATCCAATGGTTCCACCACTCCACAAACGATGAGGTCTACAGGAGGCCTGGCTACCCCATCCCCATCTCCACCGTCATCAGAAGAGGAAGGCTGTGGCTCCTCAGCCACGAGGCCAGGTTGGAAGACGGGACACCGGCCAAGTAGGCCCTCTCCACCAGCACTCGTCTGTCCCCCCCCAGGGCTGGCATCGCCCCCGAGGTCGACCAAGACTGTCCTGGATGACCCAGGTCGCAATGATAAGATGTCTGGCTGACTTCAATGCCCTAGCCCAAGATTGTCCTGCCTTCAGACGACTGGCTGCAATGGTCACTTAAATGGCCAGGCGAGGATTAAGTTAAGTATACAGGAGTGGAGACAACAAAAAGGACAGCTTGGTTAAACCAGACTGAACAGTTTCTGGTGATATAATACTGATGATTTCCCCCTCACCTGAATCACGTCCAGGAGCTCGTTGGTGATGGAGAAGATAACACACCTCCCCCCTGTGCTGCCCCCACTGCTGCAGAACTTCAAACATCCGCTCGCCTTCTCCAACAAGGCGTTCTGAAAACAGAATATACTCATTAAGATAAGGAAAATCAGATCATTTATTCAAGATGCGAAGAGGAGGGTTGCATCCAAGTACTTGCTGTTTTATTATGGCATTCAAATATTTGCAGGATTTCTTCTTAACTCAAAAAACAGATACCATCTGTCAGGTTTTCACCATTTGTTAATAATAAGATTTCTAGATTAAAGAAATAAAAATTGGTAAAATTTTGTACCATTCAATATTGAAGCTTGTGGGATGAGTGGGGTCCAGTCTCTCCTTGTGACATTTGGGTGCTTAAAATTAATTAATTAAACAAAACTACCAAATACAGAATAGGATACGCTAGGATACATAATAGAATAGAATAGAATAGGCTTTATTGTCATTGCACAGTTGTACAGCTCAACAAAATTATGGGTGCTCCACCAGGCTACTGCGCAATAAAGTGAGAAGAATTTGAAAATAAAACAGTTACAGAACACAGTTAACCATCTGACTGAAGTAAGAATAAAAGTAAAATTAACAAATAGCCCAGGTATGTACAGTGGGGCAAAAAAGTATTTAGTCAGCCACCAATTGTGCAAGTTCTCCCACTTAAAAGATGAGAGAGGTCTCCAATTTTCATCATAGGTATACCTCAACTATGAGAGACAAAATTAGAAAAAAAAAAATCCAGAAAATCACATTGAAGGATTTTTAATGAATTAATTGGTAAATTCCTCGGTAAAATAAGTATTTGGTCACCTACAAACAAGCAAGATTTCTGCCTCTCACAGACCTGTAACTTCTTCTTTAAGAGGCTCATCTGTCCTCCACTCGTTACCTGTATTAATGGCACCTATTTGAACTTGTTATCAGTATAAAAGACACTTGTCCACAACCTCAAACAGTCAGACTCCAAACTCCACTATGGCCAAGACCAAAGAGCTGTTAAAGGACACCAGAAACAAAATTGTAGACCTGCACCAGGCTGGGAAGACTGAATCTGCCATAGGTAAGCAGCTTGGTGTGAAGAAATCAACTGTGGGAGCAATTATTAGAAAATGGAAGACATACAAAACACTGATAATCTCCCTCGATCTGGGCCTCCACGCAAGATCTCACCCCATGTGGTCAAAATGATCACAAGAACAGTGAGCAAAAATCCCAGAACCACACGGGGGGACCTAGTGAATGACCTGCAGAGAGCTGGGACCAAAGTAACAAAGGCTACCATCAGTAACACACTACGCCGCCAGGGACTCAAATCCTGCAGTGCCAGACGTGTCCCCCTGCTTAAGCCAGTACATGTCCAGGCCCGTCTGAAGTTTGCTAGAGAGCATTTGGATGATCCAGAAGAGGATTGGGAGAATGTCATATGGTCAGATGAAACCAAAATAGAACTTTTTGGTAAAAACTTAACTTGTCGTGTTTGGAGGAGAAAGAACACCACACCTACTGTGAAGCATGGGAGTGGAAACATCATGCTTTGGGGCTGTTTTTCTGCAAAGGGACCAGGACGACTGATCCGTGTAAAGGAAAGAATGAATGGGGCCATGTATCGTGAGATTTTGAGTGAAAACCTCCTTCCACCAGCAAGGGCATTGAAGATGAAACATGGCTGGGTCTTTCAGCATGACAATGATCCCAAACACACCGCCCGGGCAATGAAGGAGTGGCTTCTTAAGAAGCATTTCAAGGTCCTGGAGTGGCCTAGCCAGTCTCCAGATCTCAACCCCAGAGAAAATCTTTGGAGGGAGTTGAAAGTCCATGTTGCCCAGCGACAGCCCCAAAACATCACTGCTCTAGAGGAGATATGCATGGAGAAATGGGCCAAAATACCAGCAACAGTGTGTGAAAACCTTGTGAAGACTTACAGAAAATGTTTGACCTCTGTCATTGCCAACAAAGGGTATATAACAAAGTATTGAGATGAACTTTTCTTATTGACCAAATACTTATTTTACCGAGGAATTTACCAATTAATTCATTAAAAATCCTTCAATGTGATTTTCTGGATTTTTTTTTCTCATTTTGTCTCTCATAGTTGAGGTATACCTATGATGAAAATTGGAGACCTCTCTCATCTTTTAAGTGGGAGAACTTGCACAATTGGTGGCTGACTAAATACTTTTTTGCCCCACCGTACACAGGTACGGTAGTGGCTTCATGGGTGGAACTAAGTACATAGGAGTGCAGAGTGCAGACATATAATAGAGTAAAATGGCCCAAGGATTATGGAAAATATGTGCAGTAATGATTTCATGGATGGGTCAATATACATGAAAGTATAATATGTATCAATACATATACTACTGTCCACACAGTTGGGTTTTCTGTGTACGATGTTTGTGGTTCTCTTTTCTTTTTGAGTTCTGATTTACATCTTTCCTTGAACTCTTGATGTTTTCAAATGACATTGTTCTGGCCTTGGTCAAACTTCAAAGACCTTTTTTAATTACCACCTCAAAGTACTGGAACATTTTAGTAGAACTTTGTGTTGAAGTCAAGACCAGACCAAGACCACAGTGTAGAAAGTCCAAGCCTTTAAGGGGTTGGGACCAAGTTGAGACTGAGATCGCTGTGTATGTAGGTCTTGGTCTTGACTTGGTCTTTGAGTTAGTCTTGGCCTCTTCTCTTGGTCTTGGGAGACAATGGACTTGACGAGGCCTTGACTACAACACTAGTAGAACTATCAGCAACAGAATTACAGTCACTTGGGGACTTTTGGACACATTCCCAAAGAAACGAAGAGCTGTTCCATGATGCTACTAAAGTAATGCAATTAAAAATTGGACTTGGACTAACACTTTACTAATACTTTTTATTCTGAAGAACAATAGTTATTGCAGTTGTGACTTGGATACTGTTGAAGAACCTCCAAGGTTGCTTACATTTACACCAATCACATCGCCAACATTACTGGAGGCTCTAACACTTTCCAAGAATCTCTGCTCTCTAGTAGGAGATAAAAAGTTCCCGAGAAAAGGATTTTGGAGACTAAAATTAGTACTAGAACTCCTGCTGTAAATGTACCAAAAAATAAGAACCACTGCCTGATAGTCCCTGGTGTTCAGAACCTTTCTGGTTATTTTCTTTTTTCTGTCTTCCCATGTTGTCTCTTGCAGAATCTAGTCCTTTTAGAGGATGACTTTCCATTTATTCTGATGAACTTGACCAACAATAAATCAACTTCTCATGTATGACATAAGGGTTTATTAAAGATTTGAATTTTGGGCTTTTGAATTGTTTCCTCCTGCTCTGCCTCTGACCATTATAGATAGATGTTGGGCATATAAATCTGGTCTGAGGCAGCCACAGAACAGTTTTTTCCCGTTACTAAAAAAAAAAAAAAAAATTAAGGATAACACCTGTGGAGTAAACTGGAACAAAGACTGTAAGTTTCAGTATCAGTGTTATTCCTCTTAAAGAAACTCACCAGATCCTCTCCATATCTCAGCCAGGTAGCAGTCGGCTTCACCGGACTCCTTACAGAGCTCCACCACATCTCTGCACAGCGTCTCTGGTGTGATGGGAACCTCGCTGAAGTGCTGACTGTCATTGCTGAGGTAGACAGTGAGGAACATCTACAAACAGAGCAGAAATACCAGGACAGTTAGTTTCAGGGGTATCAGGAATACAGTGTCAGTTACTATTATTGATGAATGTATCTGGTGACTAATTTGTGCATTGTTCCATTTTACGGGTGCTGGACTGATAATGTCAGGCAATGGAGACCAATTGCTTGGATGCCTAACTATGCCACACTACCATACTATAAACTGTTTCATGAGATTGAAATACACTATATTGCCAGAAGTACTGGGACGTCTGCCATGAGCTTTAATGAAATGCCATTCTTAATGCAACTGTAACGGTTCTAATTCTACTGGGAAGGCTTTCCACAAGGTTTATAGGAATTTTTGACCATTTTTCCACAAGCACATTTTTGAGGTCAGGCACTGATGTTGGATGAGAAGGCCTGGCATGCAGTCTCCACTCTAATTCACCCCAAAGGTGTTCTGTCGGGTTGAGGGTTGAGGTCAAGTTCCTCCACACAAAAGTTCACTCATCCATGTCTTTATGGACAGTCATGTTCAAACAGAAAGGGGCCATCCCCACACTGTTCCCACAAAGTTGGGAGCATGAAATTTTCCAAAATATCTTGGTATGCTGAAGCAATGAGACTTGCTTTCACTGGAACTAAGGAGTTAAGTGACTGGAACAGCTGAATTCAATGACTTGGAGGAGTGTCCCAATACTTTTGGCAATATGTCAAAGAGACTGCATTTAATCAACTTTAAACCCACAACTTGTGAATACGTAATATTCTTTTGAAAAGGTTGTTGATGTTTTACAATAGCATGATGTGGATATTATTTAATGCGTTCAAAGTTACTTCCAATTCTTTGCAGCACAGCAAAAAGGTTGTGGGTTCAATCGCACCCCTGACCAGCAGTGACCCTTCAGTGTGGAGTTTGCATGTTCTCCCCGTGTCTGTGTGGGTTTTCTCTGGGTACTCTGGTTTCCTCCCACAGGCCAAAAACATGCAGGTTAGGTTCACTGACATCAACTGGAGATTCTAAATTGTCCTTAGGTATGGATGTGAGAGTGCATGGTTGTCTGTCTCTCTGTGTTGGCCCTGTGACGGACTGGTGATCTGTCCAGCGTGTACCCTGCCTCTCACCCAAAAGACGCTGGGATAGGCTCCAGCACCCAAGTGACCAGAAAAGGATTAAGTGGTTGAAGATGAATGAAAACTGCCATAGCTTGAGCAGTTAATTTAAAATTTTCTAACACCTCTTCAGTTATTGGAACATTATTGTGTCTGACCTTGTAGTCCTTGGAGAGTATGTAAGCCTGCTAAAGTTAGCTTGCTGGGTGGCTTGAAAAACACTGGGCTGCATATTCACAGTGAACGTCTTATTAGTCAAGCATTTAATCCACTCAGCACCCTTGGTGCAAAAACGCTCTCGGTGGTGGGCATTTTTTGTTGCTGCTCCTATGACACTTACAGATAAAACAGTTTAACTTTTGTTATGTTGAGGCACACCTCTAACTCGCCAGTCAGAACTGGGTTTAAAGTGTACCACAATAAATATTTAAAGCCGCACTCCAGCAGCTCTAAAACCACCTCAAAAACCAATGTGTATTGCCCATAATAGTATATTGTGACTTTTTATACACAAAAAAACTTCCATTGCCTTAGAATGGCTTGGAAAAAGCTTTTACGTCTTCCACCTACTTAAGTATGCACAGATCTATGAATATTCTAATTAGCTCCACCCATACTCCTGCCCACCAGTAGCTGAAAGAAGACAAGGACTCTGAGAAGGCAATCCAACTTTAAGTAAAAGTCGTAACAATGTTTCCATAGGTGAACCTGCGGAAGAACCATTCTCGGTGGAGCGGAGTCGCTGCCTGGCCTGGCATGGAGGGTGGAAGGCTCCCCGCCAGTCTCTGGTTACACACTCACTGCAGATCGCCTCACTAGTGGCCAGCAAGCAGTTCATCTCGGTCCAGTGCGCCTGCCAGTTGGCTCAACTCCTTCGAAGCACTCTCCCCAACCTCCCTCTTTCGGAGTGAGCTGGGGATAGCACTCCGGAGGTGACAAGCCGGTCGGCGGGTGCACCGGACCAAGCGGCTCGCCTCACTTCGTGCTGCTCCAAGGTGAACTGCTCGCTGGCCCTCAGCGAGGCAATTCGTAGTGAGTGGGTAACCAGAGATCACTCCTTCAGGGGAAGAGGCAGGAGCCCAGGGAGCCCTTTGGAGTGCTCTCCCCAGCTAGTGAGCCAGCAGGTGGGGCCAGCGAGCCAGCTGGCAGGACACACCGGTGGGTGCTCCCAGGGGGGTGAGGGAAGCCCTGCAGCCAGGCAGCAACTCTCCACTCCACCAAGAATGATCCTTCCACAGGTTCACCTACGACAACACTCAGCCCGGCCATTGCACCACACACACCAGGGCCGTGTTCCCTGGCATGCACAGTAAAATGCAGGCTGCAAACCTGTGTTGTCTCCAGTATTTTAGCAGGGATACTGAGGATTTCAAAATAAAATTAATCATTGCTGTTGTATTTTCATGTCTGTGGGTAACACGGGTAATTTAAAAGAAGAGGATTTTTTGCTCACACGGCCAAAAACTGAACGAGTATAATCTGCCATCTTTCCCAGCTTGTAAAAGCTCCTGCTGCTCCTCGGTTCCTCCTTCTTCCCCCAGGGCAGTGAACTCAGGTCTGTAGCCATGCCCAGTGGAATGGAATACTTACGTAGCTAGAAACACTGTCCAAATTCATCCGCTTTTGAGGGGCGGGGCGGGGCTTGACTGGAAATTCACAGCAGAAAAGCAGACTTGGGACTGTGGTCAAATTTTGCTCTGGATATGTCTTGTAAGTAACAAAAACATGTTACAGACATGTTCCATCCATCCATCCAGCCATCCATTTTTGACCTCTTTTCCAAAGGTCCGGGTCATGGAGGCAGCAGTTCAAGCAGAGAAGCCCAGACTTCCCTCTCCCCGGCCACCTTCTCCAGCTCTTCAGAGAGGATACCAAGACGTTCCCAGACCAGCTGGGAGACATAGCCTCTCCAGCGTGTCCTGGGTCTGCCCTGGGGTCTCCTCCAAGTGGGATGTGCCTGGAACACCTCAAGTGGAAGGTGTCCATAAGGCATCCTGATCAGATGCCCAAACCACCTCAATTGGCTCCTTTTAATGTGAAGGAGCTGTGGTTCTACTCTGATCCTCTCCTGGATGACTGAGCTCATCACTCTATCTCTAAGGGTGAGTCCAGCGATCCTACGGAGAAAGCTCATTTCAGCTGCTTGTATCCATGTTCTCATTCTTTCGGTCATTACCCAAAGCTCGTGACCAAAGATGTGGGTAGGAACATAGATTGACCGGTAAATCGACAGCTTTGCCTTAGAGCTCAGCTCCCTCTTCACCACAACAGACCGGTACAATGTTCGCATCACTGCAGATGCTGCTCCGATCCATCTCTCACTCCATTTTCCCCTCACTTGTGAATGAGACCCTGAGTTACTTAAATTCCTCCACTAGGGGCAGGAGCCTGTCCCCAACTGGGAGAGGACAATCCACCCTTTTCCAGCTGAGAACCATGAACTTGGGAGGTGCTGATTTTCATCCCAGCCGCTTCACACTTAGTAGCAAACCGTCCCAGCAAGACCTGTAGGTCATTGCTCGATGATGCCAACAGGACAACATCATCTAAAAACAGCAGAAATGAGATCCTGTGGTCACCGAACATAACACCCTCCGTTCCTTTGCTGTGCCTAGATATCCTGTCCATAAAAATTATGAAGAGGATCGTGGCAAAGGGCAGCCCTGGCGGAGTCCAACTCTCACTGGAAACGAATTTGACTGGGTGTTGGCAATACGAACCAAACTAATGCAACGGTCGTATAGGGACTGGATAGCTTGTAAAAACGAGCCCAATACCCCATACTCCCACAGCAGCCCCCACAAGAAACCATGAGGGACACGGTCGAATGCTTTCTCCAAGTCCATAAAACACATGTGGACTGGTTTGGCAAACTCGAACAAATCCTCGAGGATTCTTGAGAGGGTAAAGAGCTAGTCCGATGTGCCACAGCCGGGACAAAAACCACATTGCTCCTCCTGGATCTGAGGTTCAACCAATGGCCAGACTCTCCTCTCCAGTACCATGGCATAGACCTTCCCAGGGAGGCTGAGAAGTTTTGTAGCGTGACCTTGAGTTCCAATTTATAAAATTATTCTTTCCTGAAGAAATTTTTTTTCAACTCAAAAGTCTGGCTTTTGAGACTGCTTCTGTCATCCAAGGAACAGAACTGCAACCCTATCCATCGGCCATAAAGTGGAAGTTAATCCCTTTCTCCAAGACTCTTTGGTAAAGGAATGTTCTAATTGACAGTTTTATGATCGACATAGTCCAGACGTGTGGGGAAGCCAAGACTTTCCAGTATATAACCAGCCAGTTTCACAGTGCCATCTAGTAGACAAATCAGGAATATTTAACTTTTTCCTATGCAGTGGAATTTATGCCTTATGGACTATGAACTAACTCATATTATTTCTCTTAAGACAGTATCTGCCAACAAAGACCTGGTTGAACTCTGGGATGGACAATATGGGTTTCAAATGCTTTTATTGAAATGATTCAATTTGATATGATTGTGATATGTTTTGCTATTTTCAGGAAGAAATTAATTCTTGCATGCTTAATATCACACGTTAATTACAGTAGATGTAGATGCATTTTATGCTCCTTTATTGAGTAGAATATCTTAGCCACTAAAGTTTAAGGAATTTATGCTGTATTCAGCACCATGTGTCTTGGGGGGGGGGGGGGGGTCTCACTCTCAGATCAAATGTCTCTCTCTCTCCCCCTTCTCTACTCTTCAGGGGACCATAGCTGCACTTTAACTGACCAATAGAGTTCAAAGCTTCATTGCATTTTCCTTTTTAGGTTGAGTTTATTATCCTAGTTGGAAAAAGCTCAAAGACAGACAGACAGACAGACTTTATTGGTCCCAAACTGGGAAATTACAGTGTAACAGCAGCATGACAGTTGACAGCCAAACAACAGAAACACACAAGACAGACAAAGGGATTACCCATGGAAAGTAAAAAACCAACACGACTATAGAACCTATATACATCACAGCTTAATATATGATGACCCGTATAAACACATGAATCATCCCATTGCACAAAGAAGCACTACCAGGAGCAGAGTGAAAAGTGATGTACCAGTTAGTCTGTAAGATGCAGTGTGGCAGCATAGCTATGACCAGAATACAACATCATAGTGAGTTATTGTACAGTGAAATTGCATATGGCAGGAAAGATTTCCTGTACCTGGCCATTCGACAACCAAGCTGTAGTAGTCTACTGGAGAAAGTGCTTCGCTGTCTATCTAGTGTGTGGTGGAGGGGGTGATCAGGATTGTCCATAACTGGTCCAACTCAGATTTCATGAAGTTTTGGACCATCCTACAACACCCTTGAAAACTTGTGTTATTGCTCTTTGTTGAGTCTGTACTGGGGCACTGGTCAAGCTGTGAGCAGCTTTCTCTGCTCTCCAATTCTCCTATCTTTTTAAGAAGGGCCCAGAGCCTGACATGCTCTGTGTAAATTCTGTTTCATTTCTTTAAAATTCATTTTTCTTATTTTATTCGTCTTTTTCTTTAAATCATCGTGCAAGAAGATTTTGTTTAATTTTTTAAAGCTTAAACCAACTCATTTAAATCACCAACATCGGAAGAAACGAGTTTGTGATGTAATTTGACTGTGTTGTTACAGTTTAAATATATTTGTTCGTCCAGTCCTCTAGAGGGCGCTAGGCTCTGTAGTAGCTTTAAGCTTGCCAGTAGGTGATGAGAAGAAGAGACCTAGCATACTGAATGTCGACAGGAACACGAATCTGCGTCGCTGTTCCTTCTAAAGCCATCCATTCACTTCCAGCCCTTTGAGTGGCAATATGAGTAAGTCAGTAGTTTGTTGTGATGAGTAGATAAATTATAGTTGATTATTAGAATAAGTTTGATAGTTTTATAGACGCTAAGCGGAGATGTGTTTATGATAGCGGAGCCGTATCCGAGTCCGTGTGATGACGCTGTTTAGCTAGTATCGACCCTTAAATGTACCGTTTGTGGATATTGTATTTATTTTTCTAATTTGTAAATATTTCTTTGTGTCTGTATTTTTCAGTTTCACACTGTATTAAATCCTAGTCCAAAACGGCACCTGCCTGTTCCTTGGAGGAAGTGATGCAAGTGAGAGAGTTTAGCTGGCTGTGAATCTCAATATAGGACACGAGTCACATTGGGTGCAACAGTACAGTGAAATCATATTGCCGAGTGAAATCATAGCACTCGGTGAGGGACCACAGTGAAGGTGGGTGGAATTTAATGTACATTTAACATCAGCGGTCCTATCCAGTCGTCAAGATGGAGCAAACACAGGCTGAAAGCCATAACAGTGAAGAAGCACGGAGCGAAAAAGGGTCACGCTCCTCAAGGTCATGCTCCTCCCACTCATCCAGGTCTTCTGTACATTCCGGGAAACTGACTCCCCGATCAGCTGTAGGATCTAGGAGGTCATCAGCTTCAAGTCAAGCCAGTATGGCAGCAGCACATGCCCGAGCAGAAGCTCAAGCAGCAAAAGACAGACTAGCATATGCTGAGAGAGAGATGAGCATTAAAATGGAAAAGGCACGGTTAGAGGCAACTCTAGATCTACTTAACCTACAAAGGGAAGCAGATGCAGCCAGGGTTAAAGCAGAAGTGATGGAGTCTGCTGTAGCTCGGCTCATTAACCCAGAACACAGCGAAGAATTGAGATTCTTGCCTCTAGAACAAACTGCAGAACAAAAAGTGAATGAATACATAAACAGGCATAGTTGTACTGATTCATCTCAAAAGAAAGAAACTTTTCAACAGGACAGTACACATCAGGAACAACATTCCACACTGATTTATTCACAACTCCATGTCAAACAAGAAACAGCTCATTGCCCAATTCAGCCACAAGAGGGCACCAAACGACCACCACAAAGAGATGCAATTCACCAAAATTCTCAAAGTGTGTTGCAATCACAACAGATATCAAGTTCAAATGATGCAAACAACACTACCTGTGACCTTGCCAGGTTCTTAGCCAGAAGCCAACTATTAACAGGAGGACTGACAAAATATGATGACAAGCCAGAGAGTTATCTTAGCTGGAAAGCCACATTCCAGAGTACCATCAGAGACCTCGGTCTTACAGCCAGTGAAGAACTAAACCTCCTCATTAAGTGGCTCGGCCCTGAGTCTTCTGAACATGCTAAGAGATTAAAAGCAGTCAATATCAGGCATCCACCTGCTGGTCTGAACATGGTCTGGGCGAGACTGGAAGAATGCTACAGCTCACCAGAGGCAATAGAAAAGTCCATGTTTGAAAGAATCCAAAATTTTCCAAAGCTCATGAGCAAAGAGCCACACAAGCTTCGCGATCTATCAGATCTACTGTGTGAACTGGAAGCAGCAAAGCTGGATGGATATCTGCCAGGCTTGAGCTACTTAGACACAGCAAGAGGTGTAAGTCCAATCGTGGAAAAGTTGCCCTTTCACCTTCAGGAGAAGTGGACAATGGTAGGGTCAAAGTATAAAGAAGACCATCATGTAAGTTTCCCACCTTTCTCATTCTTTGTTGAATTTGTAAAAGGTCAAGCCAAGGCAAGGAATGACCCAAGCTTCAACACGACTTATAGCTCACCTGCCAATTCTACAATTGGTTACAAAAAAGGAAAATCACAAAGTCACTACATGCAGAAACAATCAGTTACGGTACACAAAACAGACGTGTCAGTCGGAGTGGAGACAAAAGAAGGAGGCGAAGACATTAAAAGACAATGTCCCATACATCACAAACCACACCCACTGAAAGGATGCAGGGGTTTTAGAGCTATGTTGCTTGAGGACAGAAAAAAGGTACTCAGAGACAACAAAATCTGCTATCGCTGCCTTGCTTCCACTACCCACCAAGCCAGGGACTGTCAAATAACAATCAAGTGTGGAGAATGCAACAGCGACAAACACCTGGCAGCTCTCCACCCAGGCCCGGCTCCAACAGCATCTAAGCCTCCCTCATCCCCTAAAGAGAACGGCGGGGAGCAAGAGCTCACACAAGACTTAGATGTTACAGCCACATGTACTGAGGTATGTGGAAATCAAATCACAGGAAAATCCTGCTCCAAGATTTGTTTGGTGCAAGTCTACCCGAAAGGTGAGCCACACAACATGAAAAAGATGTATGCAATAATAGATGATCAAAGTAATCAATCACTCGCAAAAACAGAGTTTTTTGAAACATTCAATATTCAAGGCACAGCCACACCTTACACACTGAAGACGTGTACTGGCACAACACAAGTAAATGGTAGAAGAGCCTGCAACTACATAGTTCAATCATTGGATGGAAAAATGAGTTTTCCTCTCCCCACGCTCATAGAGTGCAATGCTATCCCCAACAATAGGGAAAAAATACCCACTGCAGAAGCTGCCTCGCATCACCCCCATCTGAAAGCAATAGCTGCTGAAATACCACCCCTCGAACCAGACACTGACATACTGCTGCTGATAGGACGCAACCTTCTCAGAGTACACAAGGTGAGAAAGCAAATCAGTGGCAGGCACAACAATCCATTTGCACAGAAGCTTGACCTGGGCTGGGTTATCATTGGTGATGTATGTCTGGGCACCGCCCACAAGCCAAGTGAGGTCAGCGCTCTCAAAACACATGTGTTGGACAACGGACGCCCAAGCTATCTCACTCCCTGCGACAATCGCTTCAATGTAAAAGAAGCTTCACAGTGAGCCAACCGAAAGCTGTCTCCAACCTACTGCCATTTTCAAACCCACATGCAAAGCCCACGGTTGAAAATCTAGGTGAAGCAGTCTTCTGTCGCACTAATGAAGACAATCACCTCGCACACTCTGTTGAAGACACAATCTTTCTGAAAAAGATGGAAAGGTCCTTCAAAGATGACACAAACAGTTGGGTGGCACCACTTCCGTTTCGTAACCCCAGACGCCTACTCCCTGACAACAGGTGCTACGCCTACAAGCGGCTCATGTCTCTGCGATGTATGCTTGACAAGAAGCCAGACATGAAAGCACACTTTGTTGAGTTCATGCAGAAGATGCTCGACAACAAACACGCAGAGCCAGCGCCACCTCGTGATAGAGACAAAGAGGCCTGGTATCTCCCTATTTTCGGTGTATACCACCCACAGAAGCCTGGGAAGATCCGTGTGGTGTTCGATTCCAGTGCGCAGTTTGATGGAGTTTCACTCAATGATGTACTGCTGTCAGGGCCTGACCTAAACAACACACTCGTAGGTGTGCTCCTCCGCTTCAGAAAAGAACCTGTCGCTGCCACAGCTGACATCGAGCAGATGTTTTACTGCTTTGTTGTCCAAGAAGATCACAGAGATTACCTTCGCTTCTTGTGGTACGAAAACAACGACCTGATCAAAGAAGTGGTGGACTATCGCATGAGGGTGCATGTTTTCGGTAATAGTCCCTCCCCTGCGGTGGCGATCTACGGGTTGAGGATGGCAGCAAAGGAAGCAGAAGGTGAATATGGAACTGACGCTCGAAACTTCATAGAACAGGATTTCTATGTGGACGATGCATTAAAGTCTTTCTCGACAGAAGCTGAGGCTATCGACGTTCTAGAAAGAGCCCAGAAAATGCTCGCACTTTCTAATCTACGTCTCCACAAGATTGCCTCCAACAAAGTAGAAGTAGTGAACGCTTTCCCACCTGAAGACAGGGCCAAAGAACTCAAAGACCTTGATCTGTCTATAGACGAGCTCCCAGCCCAACGCAGTTTGGGTGTGATTTGGGACACCACATCAGACATGTTCACATTTGATGTTCCACAAGAGCAAAAGCCCTTTACTCGACGTGGTGTGCTGTCAATTGTTAACAGTCTGTTCGACCCTCTCGGGCTGCTAGCACCTGTAACCATCAAAGGTAGACTTCTTCTCAGAGAGCTCTCCAGCAGCAATCTTGAGTGGGACAGCCCCTTGCCTCAAGACATGTATGACGGTTGGAGAAAATGGCATGATTCTCTGCAGCATCTCAAGACACTGAACATTCCCCGTACCTATGTTTCATTCTCCATCTCACAAGCCAAGGTCACTGAACTCTGTGTGTTCTCAGATGCTTCAGTTAAAGCTATAGCTGCAGTTGCCTACTTGAGAGTCACACACGAAGACGACCACAACGAGGTCGGGTTTGTCATGGGTAAAGCCAAACTAGCTCCTGTGCCAGAGCTCACCATTCCGAGGCTAGAACTGTGTGCTGCAGTGCTCGCTGTGGAAATGTCTGAGCTTCTCAGAGAAGAACTAAAGATGAAAATTGACAAGACCACATTTTACACTGACAGCAAAGTGGTGTTAGGATACATCTACAATCAACACAGAAGATTTCATGTATATGTGAACAATCGTGTCCAAAGAATCAAGCAATCGTCTCTGCCTGACCAATGGAAGTATGTCCCAACAGAGCACAATCCTGCTGATCATGGATCTCGCTCTCTGTCAGCAGGGAAAATCTCCAGTACTACATGGTGGTATGGTCCAACCTTCCTGCTCGACAAACAGACTGTCGCTCCTGAAAAAGGCCCATTTGAGCTCATCGATCCAGAGTCAGATGTTGAAATTAGACAGAACGTGACAACGCTTGTGACAAAAGCTAACCTCAAAGCCTTGGGTTCATCACGTTTTGAACGTTTCTCAAAGTGGACCTCCCTTGTCAAAGCAGTAGCTTACCTACGTCACATTGCTCACGGTTTCAAGTCCAAAGGAGGTAACAGATGTAGGAGCTGGCATCTCTGTAAAACAAGTCTCACACAGAAGACTAATGCAATCCTAACTCCACCTGGAGATTTCACCAAGGCCGACATGTACAGACACCAGTGGAAGAGAGTTCAAGTCCTTGCCGACACCTTCTGGGCCCGTTGGCAAAAAGAGTACCTGAACACGCTCCAGAGTCGTCAGAAGTGGCAGCGCAACAAACCAAACCTGGAAGAAGGGGACGTCATTCTTCTCAAGGACAAGAACCTAAAAAGGAACGAATGGCCTATGGGCATCATCGTGAAGACTCTCGCAAGCAAGGATGGAGTCGTAAGGAAGGTGGAGGTCAAGGTGACACAGAACAAAGCTACAAAGACTTTCTCCAGACCCATCTCAGACTGTATACTCCTTTTATCTCGAACAAATTAGTTTATAAGTTTAGTGGCATTCTTAAAATAATGCCAGGCGGGGAGTGTGTTGTTACAGTTTAAATATATTTGTTCGTCCAGTCCTCTAGAGGGCGCTAGGCTCTGTAGTAGCTTTAAGCTTGCCAGTAGGTGACGAGAAGAAGAGACCTAGCATACTGAATGTCGACAGGAACACGAGTCTGCGTCGCTGTTCCTTCTAAAGCCATCCGTTCACTTCCAGCCCTTTGAGTGGCAATATGAGTAAGTTAGTAGTTTGTTGTGATGAGTAGATAAATTATAGTTGATTATTAGAATAAGTTTGATAGTTTTATAGACGCTAAGCGGAGATGTGTTTATGATAGCGGAGCCGTATCCGAGTCCGTGTGATGACGCTGTTTAGCTAGTATCGACCCTTAAATGTACCGTTTGTGGATATTGTATTTATTTTTCTAATTTGTAAATATTTCTTTGTGTCTGTATTTTTCAGTTTCACACTCTCTGTATTAAATCCTAGTCCAAAACGACACCTGCCTGTTCCTTGGAGGAAGTGATGCAAGAGAGAGTTTAGCTGGCTGTGAATCTCAATATAGGACACGAGTCACATTGGGTGCAACAGTACATTGACTTTCTAATGAGACTTTGCACAACAAACCAATTCCTTCTTCAGTGCATAAGAGATGACCTCGCCCAGTTTGCTGCAACAGGCTTTGTGATCCCGGGAGGAGGCCATAACAGTGGTAAGGAGTCTGTCTGCCAGCCTCCCAACAGAACCCCTCTTGGTCCAGTTGAACAGAAAGTGGACTGCCTGCTACCCACGGGGACGCAAAGTTTCTGCGGCTGACAGTCTGTTATGCAATTTACACTTGTCTTCAGAAAATTCCTGGTTTTAGATTCTTTGAATCTATTTTTATGCAAACATCCACCAGAATCTCAAAATGCATGTTGTCTTTCATTAATTTACATTCTTTTTCAGAGTAAAACAAATTTTCTAAAGTTTTATAAAATTAATTATCATTTTCTTCATAAAATCGTATCCACTTATCTCAACCAATGCTATTTTATGGTTTTCCAATTTCCAGTATACTGACAAATTAAACTATGCTTCATGTGGTTCCACAAATGCTTAATTCATCAGTAACTCAGTAACAGTCTATGATGCCCATGAAACGTGAATTATCTGTTTTAAAGTTATCCACATATGTTAACCTATTCTGACATTTCTTATTAAATCACTGAAAGACATTTGGGAGTTATTGTTTGATTTCATGTCCATCTTCTTGATCATCGGAGACTAGAACTCACACAAGGGTTTATTATGAGGCTGATCAAATATTTTCAATAGGATTATTAACCAAGGCTTAACTTACCAATTGCTAAATTCTTAAGCTTAAGTCTTTGTTCATACGAGTTTCTACCTCTATAAAATGTGGCTGGTGCCCTAACGAGGAACTAAGTGTGATGAAAGTAAATCTTCATTCCTACTTACATTCATATTTACACTAATACGTGTACCAACATTAAATTACCTATAAAAACCCTTAATTTTCCCTACAGTGTAATGCCCCTAAAGTTGGAACACAAGCTCCGGTCCCCTTTGTTGAAGAGAGGAACCACCATCCCAGTTTGCAATACTAAAGGCATTGTCCCCGACCTGCACACAATGTTGCAGAGACGTGTCAACCATGACAGCCCTACAACATCCAGGGCCTTGAGGTACTCAGAGCGAATCTCATCCCTCCCCATGGCCTGGCCACCAAAGAGTTTTTTAACCACTTCTGTGACCTCAGCCCCTGTGATGGGCAAGTTGTCACTCTTCTCCTCAAGTCCTGCTTCCTCTGTGGAAGGCGTGTCAGTGAGATTGAGGAGATCCTTGAAGTAGTCCTTCCACCACCCAACGATGTCCCCAGTTGAAATCAGCAGCGCCCCATCCACACCATGCACAGTGTGGACAGGGAGCTGCTTCCCCCTCCTGAGCTGCTGGACAGTTTGCCAGAATCTACAGACATGTTAGCAACAGAAAAAAACTTGATTTTTGCCGGAGTGTCACTTTAACAGCAAAAGCTCAGAGGGATGGATGTGTGTTTTCTCACAAGTGTGTGTTACGGAATACTGTAGTTCAAAGAGCGTTCCAGTGCAAAAGGTGTAAAACACAGACGGCAAGCTGTGAGTGACAGGTCAAGTGGTTGCTAGGATACAGGGTGCAGACCTTTCAAAGAGTGCCTGTGAAGCACCGAGAAAAATGGGTTGAGAACATTTTCTGTGAGAAAAATGCTCTTTGTGGACATGCAGAATGCTGTTGGATGGTAAACTACTTTAGCTGTTATTTGAGAACAAATACCATTTCTTGACCTGCTGCTGCTGAGCATCTCTGTCCACTACACTCTCAGGAAATTTGTGTAAACTGTGCAGGCTCAGACACGGATGAGCTTTGGAAATTAAAGCCTTGCTTATGCTTCACCTCTGCTCTGAGATGTGTGTCCACTTTGGACGAGGCTGGTGCACACGGTTGTGTATATACTTCATTTTTTCATCTACCAGGCCAAGCCATTGAGTGTGCACAACCGTCATTTGTAGTTTCACTCCAGTCCTATGGGTAGCGCAGATGTACTAACATGCCAGTTTGTTCACTAGTCATATAAAAGTGAAGAAATGTGAGAATGATGCACATTTTTTGTAGCAACAATGGTGTTGTTTTGAGGAAGAGGAGGAATTACCATTTTTTTCAGTGCTCTTCCTTTTTATTCTCATCTTCCTCTTCGTCTTCTTTGTCTACTTTGACTTTGTATGCTGTGTTGGTAGCGCCACCTCTTGAATGGAAGGTCCAATCTTGTGCATGCACAGTCAACGTGGCCAGGCAATGTGGCCACAAATTTTGGACTGCACGCAGTCATCCGCAGAGGGGCCCTGCAGAGCCTAGCAGAGTGGAGATGATGATGTAATTTTTGTCACACAAGCCTCGCAGTCGAGCGGACGTCGACAGCGGAGGTCCAGCTTAGGTTTCACATTGTTTTTCCAAAGTTGAAGTTTGCCACTGCTGTTGGAGCAACCGAGAATTGCACGTTATTCTTGATTTCCCTGACATTTTTGTCAAAAGTGATGTTAAATACATAGACAACTCAACTAAAGAGAAATTGTACAGTTGTAAGGTCAGTTTGCTTTCATTTCTCCAGAAGACGCCACCACAGTTATGGCAGCTCGTCTACTTCTGTATTTGCCCAGACTTGTCAACAGCATTTACAAAAAATATGCACTGAACAATTTTCCACCAGCTGCATCCCAGAAATGTGATGTTTTCTGCCTACAAGTACGCTTGAATATCAAAGCAGAGTCAAACAACAGGCCAACAGCCGCTGTTTTGAAATAGAGTCATGAGAACTGTCAAGTTTTCTGCGACCTGTTACAGGAGTTAAAACCAAAGCCACAGATCAGGTCCTTTAACAGATGGAGCTGATTGGTACACGACTTCAGCGTGTGATGTGATGAGCAAACAAAACCTGCCCTCTTCACCTTTGTGTGCTATTTAAGACCGTAACAGATATATTTGTGGACATAACTCCCATGATGCAGCGGGCCATCTGTGACTCCAGCAGGGTAGGCCCAAAGCCAGACTGAACCACGCAGCCCGCCAACCTGCATGGAGAGCAGCGTTCAGCGTTTCCAGGCTTTATCTGTGCTGTGAAGGAGGCGCTGAGCAGCAGCATGCTCCAGCGCTCACAGACCACCGAGATCCTTCTGCATTCCCAGAGTCCTTCATCTAATCTCCACCTTCACTTTGCTCCATTTGGTCTGCTTTGAAAAATGAGCTGCCTTCTTTACCCTTTCAGCTGGCTCTTCACAAATAGCTGAAATGCAGCTGAAATTAAGTTATGCTGAGGAAATGTTCACAAAAAAACAATGTTGGCAATGGTGGGACTCCTGTAAAAGACAAAGCTGGTGGTGAAGAGTCCAGAATGGCTGCTGTGAAACAGGCCTATTCTACTGTAACATGGGGAAATGGAAGTAAAGACAGGTGCTTCTCAATAAATTACAATGTGACACCATGAGTCTGCAATAGTGAAAAAGTTCATGATTGTAGACTCATGGTGTCACATTCTAATCAGCTAATTAACTCCAAACAGCTACAAAGGTTTCCTGAGCCTTTAAGTGGTCTCAGTCTGGTTCAGTGGTCTACACAGTCATGGGGATGACTGCTGATCTGACAGTTGTCCAGAAGACCGTCACTGACACCCTCTACCAGGAGGAGAAGCCACAGAAGGTCACTGCTAAAGAAGCCGGCTGTTCACAGGCTGATGTATCCAAGCATACTAATGGAAAGTTGAGTGGGAGGAAAAAGTATGGCAGAAAAAGGTGCACAAGCAACAGGGGTAATTGCAGCCTTGAGAGGACGGTGAAGCAAAGCCCATTCAAGGAAGATTCGTAAGTGGACTGTGGCTGGAGTCAGAGCTTCAAGAACCTCCTCACACAGATGAATCAGGACATGGGCTACAGCTGTCAGTCCTGTGTCGTCACTCCTGAACCAAAGACAGCGTCAGAAGGTCTTACCTGGGCAAAGTAGAAAACAGACTGGACTGTTGCTCAGTGGTCCAAAGTCCTCTTTCAGAAAAGACTAAATTTTGCATTTCATGTGGGTGGAAGAGTGGAGACAAACAGAATCCAAGTAGCTTGAGGTCCAGTGTGAAGTTCTCACAGTCACTGATGATTTGGGAGCCATGTCATCTGCTGATGTTGGTCCACTGGGTTTTATCAAGTCCAAAGTCAGACCAGCTGTCTACCAGGAAATTTTAGAGCACTTCATACTTCCCTCTGCTGACAAGCTTTATGGAAAAGCTGATTTCATTTTCCAGAAGGACTTGGAACCTGTCCACATTGCCAAAAGTACCAAAACCTGGTTTAATGACCATGGTCCCACTGTGAATGACTGGCCAGCAAACTCTCCTGACCTAAACCCCACAGAGAATCTATGGAGGATTGTCAAGAAGAAGATTAGAGATAAAAGACCCAACAATGCAGATGAGCTGAAGGTCACTATCAAAGCAACCTGGGCCTCCACAACACCTCAGCAGAACCACAGGCTGATCACCTCCATGCCACGCCACATTGATACAGTAATTCATGCTAAACTCGGTGGAGGAGCTTCCAGTACCCCGGCTGGACAGGAACTCGGTTACAGCGGCGGTAAGCAGCAGGACTAGCAGCGGAGGGGGCTAGCTGAGGCCCAGCTGGATTCGAGGTCGGTCGGATCGGATACCGGCGACACCAGCAGAGATTGTTTTACTATCAACAGGTCAGTAAAAATGCCACCAAAGAAGGAGGAAACGGAAGAGATCAAAAAATCTCTGAACTTCTTGTCAGAAGAACTGACCAAAGTGGTTAGTCAGCAAGCTAAAATAATAGAGCTAATGGAAGAAGTCCGAGAATTAAAATTAACAATTAAGGAAAAAGACAAAAAAATTGCAGACTTGGAGCGACGCGTCGAGGATCTTGAACAATATTCTCGTATGGATGATTTAATTATAAGTGGACTAGACATTAAATATCAATCATATGCTCAAGCTACAGCAAGAATGAGAGGAGAGGAGGCTCCCCTGAGTGAATCAGTCTCCCTGGAAAACCAGGTGCTTCAGTTCCTTGATAGCAGAAATATAAAGGTCGAAGCAAATGCAATTTCAGCCTGTCATGCTTTATCCAGAAAAGATAATAAAACAAAGAAATCAATTATGATGCGCTTTGTGAACAGAAGGGTAAAGAATGACATACTGAGGCAGGCCAGAAAGCTACGGGGAACAGAAGTTTACCTAAATGAACATCTAACAAAAACTAATGCTGAAATAGCACGGCAAGCACGGATGCTGAAAAGACAAAATAAGATACAGGCAACATGGACAAGAAATTGTAGAGTTTGGATCAAACTAAATGGAACACCTGAGCAAGCAAAGAGTATAATAATCAGAGATGTTACTGACTTAGATAAATACAGATGAACACTGATTAAGAAAATTAAGAGACTATAAAAATCCATATCCACACACACACAGCAAGAATAGTTCTTTTGACATACCATGTCAATATACTTAAAAAAAAAAAATAAACAAAACAAACAAAAAAACTTATGACCGACTTGAGTAGACATCAATTACCCCCAGTTGGAGGAAGTCATTTGACACAGAGTGAGGAAATTCAAACTCTGAAAATATGCCATTATGCTGAACATAAACTACAAGAGATGGAGAATGATATTGATCCTGATAACCACTTTTTCAATAATATTCATAACCATTGTGAATATTACACCGAAAAGCAATTCAAAAGTCAAGTGCAACTAGATGGTAAACTATCAATAATACACTTCAACAGCAGAAGTTTTAACAAAAACTTTCCACAGATTCAGGACTATTTAAAACAGCTAGACAGAAAATTTACAGCTATTGCAGTCTCTGAAACTTGGCTTAATGAAGAGCAGGCTCCCCTGATGGCAATAGAGGGATATCAGATGTTTCATATTAACAGATCTCAAAAAAAGGGTGGTGGTGTTGCACTGTATATTGATGACCTGTATAGGTGTAAGCTTGTAAATGGAATGTACTTTGCACTACCAGGGATTTTGGAATGTGTTACTGTTGAGATTGACCAAGATAAAACAAAAAATCTAATTATAAGTTGTATATATAGAACGCCGGGAACTTGTATTGCGACATTCAGAGATAAATTAGTCGAGCTGTACAATAATATTACTAGTAAGAAAATGGTAGTAATTTGTGAAGATTCCAATATTGATCTACTAAATCCATATCAACAAAATGTAATTACAAAGTTCATGAATTCTATGTACAGCATGGGTCTATATCCCACAATAACACATCCCAGTAGAATCACAGTTCACACTGCTACACTTATTGACAACCTGTTTGTTAATATTATTGATAAGAAAATAGAAAGTGGATTATTGATAAATGATATAAGTGACCACTTGCCAACCTTTGCACTTATCCATGGCCACACGGGGGCCAATGCAGAAAAAATTTTAAAATGGTTCAGATACAAATCACCAAACGCAATCAGTTCATTTAAAGAAGACTTGCTGAAGCAAGACTGGACAGAAGTCTATGTATCAGATGTAAATGAAGCCTATGACACATTTATAAACACTGTAACCACTCTTTATGAAAAAAACTGTCCATTAGTAAAGAAAAAGCTTAAACATGAATTTGCCAATAAGCCATGGTTAACCAAAGGATTACAAAAGGCGTGTAAAAAGAAAAATTTATTATATAAAGCTTTTCTAAAGAAAAGGACAAAAGAAGCAGAGCAGCGGTATAAAACATACAAAAATAAGTTAACATATATAAGATGTAGTAAAAGAGACTATTACAGTAAAGAACTGGAGAAAAACAGAGACAATATTAAAAATACATGGACAATACCTAACAGTATTCTTGGAAATAAAAACAGAAATACAAGCTACCCAACCGATTTTTCAAAAAATAATAAAACGACTCAGAGTGTGAATGCAGTTTCACCTGCAGATGAATTTAATAACTTTTTTGTTAACATTGGTCCTAATTTGGCTTGAGAAATACCCATTACAGCACCTACAGGTGATACAATAAGCAAAAACACTGCTATAAAAGACTCCATTTTCATAAAGAACACAGACGAGAGAGAGGTCATTGAAATTGTTAAATCGTTTAAAAGTAAAACATCTACGGACTGTGATGGTATTGACATGCTCTTAGTCAAAACTATTATTGAATGCTTAGTGAAACCACTGACGTATATCTGTAACCTGTCTCTCCAAACAGGTATATTTCCCAATGCAATGAAAATAGCTAAAGTAATTCCGATATACAAGACGGGTGACAGAGGGGAACTTTCAAACGACTAATTTCACTATTGCCGCAATTTTCCAAGATACTTGAAAAAATATTCTACAAGAGAATTGACAACTTCATACTGAAGAATAATTTATTGTGTGAGCAGCAATATGGGTTCAGACAAAAGAGGACAACTGCATTTGCTCTAATGGAATTTATAGAAAAAATATCAACTGGCAAGAACCAAGCAGACCGCCCGTAAAATCTACTGGAGGAAGAAGCCCCCCCCCCCCCAGGAGACAGCTAGCCACCAGGGCTGCTCGGAGAGGCGCTCCGGCCACCGTGCTCTGAGAGAGATCCGTCGCTACCAGAAATCCACGGAGCTGCTCATCTGTAAGCTGCCCGTCCAGCGCCTGGTGAGGGAGATCGCTCAGGACTTCAAGACCGTCCTGCGTTTCCTGAGCTTCGCCGTCATGGCTCTGCAGGAGACCAGCGAGGCCCACCTGGTGGTCTCTTCTTCGCTAAGGGGGTCACCATCATGCCCAAAGACTTCCAGCTGGCCCGCTGCATCCGCGGAGAGAGAGCTTAGACTTTCTGCTGCACATTCACCAGCCATAATGCTCTGCACTGTGTGTCTATATATATATACATTTATAGTAATATGGACATATGTTTACTAGATGTTGTTTTTTCTTGCCTTCTGATTGTTGCTCTGAGTGTTGCTATCCCTGTGCTGTTGCAATCCTGGAATTTCCCCATTGTGGGACTAATAAAGGCTTATCTTATCTCTTATCTTATCTTAACTGCCATTGAAAATAAAGAGTATTCAGTTGGGGTATTCCTGGATCTTAAAAAAGCATTTGATACAGTGGATCATAATTTATTATTAAAGAAACTACAAAATTGTGGTATTAGAGGGGTAGCACTGTCCTGGTTAAGTAGTTACTTAAAAGGAACTCCGATTATATTGGCATGTTAGCTCTATATGCTTTATTTTTATGTTACTAACATAACTATAATATAATTTTTTTGAAAATAATTCCCAGTTTTATATATTTTTAAAAAACTTTATTACGATGTAAATCGCCATTATTGTTTACGTCGCAATGCATTCTGGGTAGTGACGTAGAATGGTTGCAGCCATTTTTTCTGTCTTATACAAGCCAAGAAGCGAAGCGACAAACTACTGCCATTTGTCAGTGAAAATGCCACATTGCGCGGCTTTTGGATGTAATTTCCAATCAAAGGGAAATAAAGAGAGCGGGGTGAGCCTCCATAGCTTTCCTAAAGAGGGAAAGTGGAGGAAAAAGTGAGGCGGCAGCGGCTCAGCAGGTAGAGCAGGTCGCCTAATAACCCGATGGTTGGTGGTTTGCATCACGCTCTCCCCAGATATCCTGCCGTTGTGTCCCTGGGCAAGACACTTCACCCGCATTGCCTCCAGTGCCCATAACACTGGGTATGAATGTGTAAAAATGTTTAAATGCTCGGTGGTGGCCGGAGAGGCCGTTGGCGCAGATTGGCAGCCACACTTCCCTCACGCTGAGTGTCTGTGATCACGCGCTGTACGCTGTGATAATAACATAATATCGCTCAAAGCGCACCAGTGTGGCGGATGAAATAAGGGAACCCAGTGTGGAGGCACGGAATAATTGCAGGCAGGACACACGAACTGAAGTTTAAAAGGTTGTTTATTTCATACTCCAGCACTGTGGAGCGAGCCCCTTTTTTTTTATTACTTATTTTGTACTAACCAGTGCGCAGTGGGCAGCAGTTTACCCTCGGCCGGGGGATCGCGGAGATCGTGGGTTCGATCCCTGCCCCCGGCCAACAGTGATCTGTGTGGAGTTTGCATGTTCTCCCCGTGTTTGCATGGGTTTACTCCGGGATTTCTCCAGTTTCCTCCCACATGTCAAAAACATGCAGGTTAGGGAGTTCAGGGCGCTTGCGCACGCAGCGACCGGCAGCTGGTGGCTTGTTTCCAGACTGCAAAACAAATCTACCTATGGGTACAAATAAGTAATAAAAAAAAAAGGGCTCGCTCCACAGCGCTGGAGTGAGCTTCGTGCTGGAGGATGAAATAAACACCCTTTTAAACTTCAGTTCGCGTGTCCTGCCTGCACTTATTCCGTGCCTCAACACTGGGTTCCCTTATTTCATCTGCCACACTGGTGCGCAAAGCACACGCTTGTGCGCTTTGAGCGATATTGTACTTTATCATAGCGTGATTAATACATATGTCAGCTCTATCAAGTGTTGTGGGATGTCTGGTGCGTGTTTGGATGGGCAGCTCGGTGCGTGGACCTGAGTGAGTGATGGCGTTTGCGCAGCCGAGGCGCCCCCCCCCCTGCCCGGTGTGTGTGGCAAACGGTGTGTGATTTGATGCGGATAAGTAGAAAGAGTGAGTCGACTGGAGCAGGTAGAATTTGTTGCTGACAACAGTGCGGTATATAAATAAAGCCCCAACGCTTCAGCAAAACGGCCTGTGCTTCTGTGTACCACAAGAGTGAGATTTACTCGGGAATTGAGCACGGAGGAAGATACATCTCCCCTGCGTCCCAAAACCACGGTTAGGAGACGAAAGGCAGGAACGGTCAACACAAGCGTGCGATCACAGACATGTCTCATGCGCGCGCTTTGAGCGATATTGTGCTATTATCACAGCGTGATTAATACATATGTCAGTTTTATCACAGACAGAGTGAGGAAAAATGTGGCTGCCAATCCGCGCCAACGGCCTCTCCGGCCACCACCGAGCATTTAAACATTTTTACACATTCATACCCAGTGTTATGGGCACTGGAGGCAATGCGGGTGAAGTGTCTTGCCCAGGGACACAACGGCAGGATATCTGGGGAGAGCGTGATGCGAACCGCCAACCATCGGGTTATTAGACTACCTGCTGAGCCGCTGCCGCCCCACTTTTTCCTCCACTTTCCCTCTTTAGGAAAGCTATGGAGGCTCACCCTGCTCTCTTTATTTCCCTTTGATTGGAAATTACATCCAAAAGCAGCGCAATGTGGCATTTTCACTGACAAATGGCAGTAGTTCGTACCTTCGCTTCTTGGCTTGTATAAGACAGAAAAAACGGCTGCAACCATTCTACGTCACTACCCAGAATGCATTGCGACATAAACAAAAATCGTAATAAAGTTTTTTAAAAATATATAAAACTGGGAATTATTTTCAAAAAAATTAAATTATAGTTATGTTACTAACATCAAAATAAAGCATATAGAGCTAACATGCCAATATAGTCGGTGTTCCTTTTAAAGAATAGACATCAGTATGTATGTGTTGGTAACAAAAACTCACAGTTACTGAAGGTTACTTGTGGAGTCCCACAGGGTTCAGTTTTGGGGCCATTGTTATTCAATATGTATATAAATGATATATGTAAAATTTCAGAAAAAATGGATTTAATATTGTTTGCCGATGACAGTAATTTATTATGCAGTGGAAGCAATTTGGAACAACTTTTGGATACACTCGGAAAGGAATTAGGAAAGCTTAAACTGTGGTTTGATTCAAACAAACTAACGCTCAATTTAAGTAAGACAGAATTTATAGTTTTTAACAACCATCACAACAACTTAGTATCTAAAGTCAGTGTAAATGGTGTAGAGATTGAAAGGGTATCCAAAACTAAATTTCTTGGCGTAATAATTGATAATAAACTGTGTTGGAAGTCACATATTAATTATATTAAAGGTAAAATATCCAAATCAATCGCAATACTACACAGAGTGAAATATTTGCTGAATCAACCCACACTATATACCTGTATCATTCATTAATACTCCCATACATGACATATTGTACTGAAGTATGGGGAAATACATATAAAACAAACATACTGTATATCCAGTCTTTATGCTTCAGAAGAGAGCTATTAGAATAATAAACAAAGCTGCTTACAAGGAACCAACAAACCCACTTTTTCTTAAATTAAAAGCTCTCAAGCTGAAAGATCTGGTTGACTTTAAAACTGCAATAATAATGTTTAAAGTGAAGAATCTATCACTGCCCACAAATATCCAAAAGTTGTTCCAAATAAGGGAGAAACAATATCATTTCAGAGGAACATGTATATTTCAAAAACCTTCAGTGAGAACTACTACCAAGCAACACTGTGTTTCAGTGCAAGGAGTCAGATTATGGAACGATTTTGGACCTGAATTAAAATCATGTACAACGTTTGGACAATTTAAACAAAAACTAAAGGAAGAAATACTCCAAACATATATACAAGATGACATGTAAAATCACATAAGGATTGTCATATCCAGTCTGTGTTGTGTTGTTGCTTAGTTTTTTTTTGTCACATTTTGTCTTAGCTTTGTTCTGAATTGTAATCACTCTTGTTTGTTTTTCTTTTGAATTCTTGGATGGAATATGGGTGGGCAATATAAGCTGCGGCTTCAGCCATCACCCATTTCAGATAACTTATGTTGAACTGTATAATCAGAGGAGTTATTGTTTGATTTGACCTTGTTGGATTTTCTTTCCCCCTTTGTTATATTATTCTGTTTCTTTTAATCTGTACTTATAATCTATCCGAAAAATAAAGGAGCCCTGACCAAGTACTGAGTGGTACATGGACATACTTTTCAGTCAGCCAACATTTCTATTAAAAAATATTTTTTTTAAATAATTTTATGTAACATTCAAATTTTTTTTGAGAAAGTGAATTTGGGGTTTTCATGAGCTGTAGCCATAATCATCAAAAATAAAAGAAACAGCTGAAGTATATCACTGTGTGTGTAATGAATCTATATAATATAGGAGTTTTGTTTTTGAACTGAATTACTGAAATAATTTTTCGATGATGTTGTAATTTATTGAGATGCACCTGTAGAGGCTGCAGTTCAATCTTTTGCAAACTCTGAATTTAGTGACAGTCGTGTCACAGCCCCAGATCTGAGGTGGAGTTTGACAAACAAGCTTCGTCCAAGGTGTATGCTGTGAACAAGGCTGCAGTTGTCTGAACGGCATCTTTAGAGGAAAACTAAAAGTGTCCAGGGTTCACCCGGCCCAGAAACTTGCTAGTTTCACACATGTAAAAACTCATATTAAGAGATCAATATGCAGATGTTGTGAATCGACATTAGTTCACTCATAAGGGAATCAATTCAAATTGAAGAGTTGATCTTTTGAACCCACCCCTACTACAGGCCACTCAAACCACACGCCCCTGTCTATTTGGACTTTTACACTTTCAGATATTTAGTTCACTCAGGCTATGTTCAGCTAAATGGCTAGTATTAGCCACATAATGGCATGTCAACCGCAGAGCCCAGCAGGGAGGAAAAAGGGAGGGTGTAGGCCGTGAGCAGCTCCCTCAAAATGTGGCTAGAAAATGATTTTCGTGGCACCCAACTGGGAACTACGGGATCTTTGATGATTTCTATGTAAAAAACTACTGAATCCGAAAATCGATATTCCCATTGTCAAAGGTGTGGATAGCTATGTCAAATTTGCATAAATCCAAGATGGCTGCCATAACTAACCAAGGGAATGAATGGCCTAACATTTCAACCAGTCTACCTAGAAACACGTTTGAGGCCTCTTTTTTGGATAATGTTGAGCCGAGGAATCGATTTCTGAGGTCGACTGTGTGATTGAGCGTCAAAGAACCACGCTACTTTGCATAAATCCAAGATGGCTGCCATGGATGGACTAACTTTTTAGCCATTCTACCTAGAATCACGTTGGAGACGTCCTTTTCGGCTAATGTTAACCCGAGGAATCAATTTCTGAGGTCATTAGTGTGACTGAGGGTCAAAGAACCCCGCTAATTTGCATAAATCCAAGATGGCCTCCATGGGTGTGGATGGACTATATTTTGAACCACTCTACCTATAATCACGTTTGAGACGTCTTTTTCGGATAATGTTGACCCGAGGAATCGATTTCTGAGGTCAGATATGTGATTGAGGGCTCCACTAATTTTCATAAATCCAAGATGGCTGCCATGAATGGCCTAACTTTTTTATCAGAACAACTAGAATCACGTTTGAGACATCATTTTCCGATAATGTTATGCCCAGGAATCGATTTCTGAGGTCACTTTTGTGATTGAGGGTTAAAGAACTCCACTCATTTAAATAAATCCAAGATGGCCGTCATAGGCATGGATAGCCTAACTTCTTAACCACTCTACCTAGAATCACGTTTGATACATCTTTTCCAAATAACGTTGACCCGAGAAATCGGTTCCTGGTCAGTTATGTGATTGAGTGTCAAAGAACTCTGCTAATTTACATAAATCCAACATGTATAGCTGTCATATCCTGATACAACCTGTATTCAACCTCCACCTTATTCATCACCAGAATCATCTCCCTCATTTTCTTCCTCCTCTGCTTCCACAGATCTTTCAGATTCTGTAAGAACACGATTCACGCAATCCATGCAGGCGCATAGATCAGTGCAGCTGAGATCCGATGCCTTGCATGTACATCTGCTGGCCTCGCACCTACTCCACTTGCATGAACAGTAAACATAGTTAAAGATCTCTTCAGGCGCCGGACCAGTTGCCATCCAGTCTACAGCCAGTTCTTCCTGCAACAAAATCCAGCCATGGCCCACTGGACTGGGGGCAGATATTGTTTGCTGAACGGCATGGCGATGAATGGCTGCTTGATAATTTGACCTCTCCACATGTTTTCGAAGAGCATCCTGGTTGGGTGGTAATGCATCATCGCAGGAGGCATTGATGCAGAACAGACGGTAGCGAGCCTCATTCACATCATTTGTATTTTGACCGTACAGATCACATACAAACTTTTCGAGTGAAGACTGAAGAGAAGAAGCCACATCAAAGTCTCTCCCAAGCTGTGTGAATACCTCCTGGTATTCAGTGTTTTTCAGGACAAGGTCCAGCGGACGGCGTTTCCCTTTTCCATGAAAGGCACTTGTGGAGTTGTTTTGTCCGTAAAACGGCTATAGCACACACGATGGTAGCCAAATGTTGGATCAAGGTTGTTTAGATCTGAAAACATATTATATGGACCATAGGGTATTATAACATTAGGCCTACCTTGTGCCCATATAGATATAAAACATATATAGATTGCAGATAATTTTCACATTAACAGTGAGCTTATAATAGAGACCTTGTGCAACCTAGTCAATGCTCAATGTAAACTTGCAAAATGGCAAGCACAGACCGTGTGCCCATATTTATTGAGAGCATAAAGTATACAGGCGACTGCTGCTGCCATGAGTTTAACCTTTCTTGGGTGACACATCACAAACATATGGGCTTTCCTTAACAGGCCATTTTCCATCCGCCTAAGGCTTGATAGTATGGGTGTGACTATGTGCAGACTATATAAATGTATGCCCAAACTTGTTCCTCCCTCACCTACTAGTACACTGCACCCCTTGGGCTTGGGCTGAGAAGTACATCCAACCCTCAGACTCAGAGTTAAGCTCATTGGGATTGCTACCCTTTTCCAATTTGAGCTACTTTGTGGTAGTGGTATATTTTGACTATAATTCAGGCCCAGGGTGGGTTCTGGGGATAGATGCATCATCAGAGTGAGTAGATCTGCATCATCTAGATCTATACTAGGACTATGTTACCTGGCACCCAGAGTCCCTCGGTTATTAGCCTCCACACCCCCAGATTGGCCTACTTGGAGTCTTAGACCAGGACTAGGTCACCCTGTGAGCAGTTGACAAAGGTTTTAGACATCTAGGGTTCCATTTTAGTTCATATTTAGAGTTACAAATGATCGGAGCCAAACGACTCCAGGGCACACGCAGTACAACCATAAACAATGGCTGCCACTCACCTTTCTCGAACAAGTCGTGACGTTGTTCTGCTACTTTCTGTTGGGGTCCGTCAAGTACAAGCCATTTTTGGGCACACTCACGTACTTTTGCCCATGATGCTTCAGTAAAACGAGTGATACTGCCCGAAAACTTATCGGAAATGTGAATAACACAGGAGAGGCTTTCAGCGCATGCTACCCCTGTGGGCGCTGCCATTTTGTTGTCACATGACCAAAGGGATGACACTGATTGGTTAAAACGTCCCGGACTGGGCCATGTTTAAGGTAGCCAGACAATTATTACCGACTGACTTCAATCGCATTTTTCATACAGCTATCCACACCTTTGGAAGTGGGAACATTGATATTTTGTCTTACAATAATGTCATCTTAATTTAGAAACACTAAAATTTTAGTTCCCCGTTGGGTGCCACGAAACTGAACGAAAAGTGGCAGCTGCTCACGGCCTAGTGTGGTTAGAGCACCCTCTAGGTCAGCAAGCTGGGGCTCAGTAGGAGTTTAACAGAATCTACATCTGTGTGTAAAATGATGCTGCAACAAATAAACTCTGATGTGTTCTGACCAACTCACATCACCACATTTCATTAACACCTCTGGAAACTAATATGTGGAAAAGGGGGCACGCCATGGTCACTTAGGAATATTCAGAATAACAGAAAACATCAGAGTTTGAAGTGGTTAAGGATTCATTTGGAGCCCAATTATTAAACATTGTGAGGATCAAATGTCTCAAGCGGAGGCAGAAGTGTGAATCACTGTGAATTTGCTCTCCGAGTGTTGGAACGAGTCCACAGAATCACCACCACAGAGCTGACGGAGCCAACGGGAGGCCCTCTGCAGCCATGAGGTCACACACCAGAGGGATTCTGGGTTCACAGCGGAACGTTTCCCTTCATAAGACCCTAATGAATCTGGGTCAGGCTTTTAAAGGTAGCATTCATCAGCTCCGTCCTGGTCCAAGGTCAAAATAAAAGACAAGCAGACAGCCGCGGAGGATGCAAAGCTGTTCAGCTAGAGAGAATAAAGTGCTCCGTCTAAAAAGGGCATCTCTATTTTTTCACGCCGTTAATTCCTTCTGCAGGGGACGGCTCAATCGTCTGCTGCTGCGTGCCACAGTCAAGCAGCACTTTCACAACAGTTTATGTCCTTCTCTCATTCGAAAAGTAAAACCAGCGGCGGGTGTAGCTGAAGCAGTGAGACAGAGATGAATGAGTGCCTGTGAGACGGAGCCGTCCAGAGCAGCCCGCTGTCCCACATACGGCTCTGAAGGAAAACCGGAGCAGCGCCGTCTTCCTCCAGGTCCATGCAGCTGAAGTGGGTCACTGCCGCCAGTCACCAAACACACGTCCACCAGGAAACGTCTGAGCGTCACACAGCGCGTGTAGCTAGGGCTGACTGCCATCAGTGTGGCAGTAAGGAGGAGGGGGCAGAACCCGGCCACTGGTCCTGCCGGTCTGGAACTGATGAAACATCCTGAAACAGCTCTGAAGAGTCCGGGGTAATACCAAGAAAAAAGAGCATCACCGGGGCACATGAGCCGTCCACATGGAGCAGCAGGACAGGCTTCGTTCTGAAGCATCAGAGCTTTAAATTACAGTTGGAAAACTTGATTTGTTGCTTTTCTTCAGAACAAATAAAACTAGAAGGAACTCAGAGAGGGCATACCTCCACCAAGGCTGCTGTCCACCCAAACACCGCTCTGCCGCTGCCTATCAGCAGCAGGTGGAAATGTTGGTGGAGGTAAAAATCCATCCAGGAGTTTTTCTGTAATCCTGCTAAACCAGTGCTCGGACACTGAGCCTTGGTGGAGGTATGCACTCATGGATCACATCCAAAATGTTATGGGCTCCTCTGCAGCCCAAGGACCACCTCTGGTGAATCCTGCTGACAGACAAACCAGCCAAAAGAGATGAAAACATGACCTCCTTGGTGGAGGTATTACATCCAGGGAGTCAAGTCAAGTCTGGTAGAGTCAACCAGGACACGTCACCACATGAAAAACCGGAATGAATCATAAACGCCTTCAAATAAGACGGCAGAAGCAGGATGACTAGAAACGTGGGCCCAAAATGAAGCCAAAGGCCCGCGGCGTCTGTTTGTTTCCTCCATTCCTTTCAATTTTCCTGACCTGTCAAGTCTTCTGGGTCGTGAAGCCTGTCCCAGCTTCTTGTGGTGCGAGGCGACGTACACGCTGACAGACCACCAATCCATCACAGGGCAGTTACCATAGCAACGCAGCACTCAGGGCCAATCGCATGTGACAGCTTTATTTTGAATGCAGCAAAACATAAAAATCACACCAACTATTCAGTCACAGCAGTGCAGAGAACCTTTTTGAACTTGACGTGTTAATCCTGAACACCACTGACGTGACTGCAGTGATGTGGGGAAGGAGCACATGGGAAGTGCAGAACTGATTCAGAGCCTTTATTTATTTAGTTCACTTTTTGCCAATTAATACAAAATGGAGCAATAAGATTAGCTCTCCACAGTGGAAGCAGGTACTCTGTGTACTGCTGTGACTCAATACTGTGTATTTTTTGTGTTTTACTGCATACCCCCTAACGCTGCCACTCATTTTTGCCGCTCAGTGTTTTTTTAACTGCCATGAGTTCTGTTGTGCGACGTCACACACATACCTTCTGTACACACAGACAGACAACCATTCACTGTCACATTCAGACCTACAGAAAATTTACAATCCCCAGTCAATTTAACCTGAAGCTACGGTCACAAAGATCCTTACGAATGATAGGCTCGCAGGTTTTGGAGCAACATCTGCTGCCATCCAAGCAACGTCTTTTTCAAAGACATCCCTGCTTATTTCAGCAAGACAACGTCAAGCTACATTCTGCAGGTGTTTCAAGAGCGTGGCTTCATAGTAAAAGAGTGCAGATACGACACCAGAGGTTGTGCTATGATTTATTGCTGTCCATCAAGATGACGGAGACGATTGCAACAATTCTGTCAGGACCCATTATAATTCATCATAAAAATACATTAGTCCTGATTATACTCAAAGCTGCCAACTAACAAAATAAAGAGAATGTTGTATTTAAATAATTATTTTTGGTGTATTTTTAAAAGAAATTAATCCAGACACAAGAGGTGCAGAAGCCAGTGTACTCCTAGTGACGGTCCCAAGCCCGGGTAAATGGGGAGGTTTGTGTCAGGAAGGGCATCCAATGTAAAACTTTTGCCAAATCAAACATGCAAATCATGACAAATGAGACTTTCATACTGGATCAGTCAAGGCCCGGGTTAACAACGACCGTCACCGGTGCTGTTAACCAACAGGGTGGTGGTGGAAATTGGGCTACTGTTGGTCGAAGATCGAGGAGGAGGAGAGGGGGAAGGTGCGTTAGGAGGGAGAGAGAGAAAAGGAAATGTAGAAGTGTGGAGGTGAGAGTAGGGATGTTAAATGTAGGGACTATGAATGGTAAAGGCAGATTGTTGGCTGATATGATGGAGAGATCGTCGTCGGCCTCCGTCGGTCTATGATGACCATGGAAGAGAATCCTAAACGTCTACTCTGCTGGAACAGCACTGCCTGTGGCTGAACAGGCCGATGCACACCGGTGTTCTACCTTCCAGCGTTGGGCGTTGGTAGGATTCAAGCCTGGGCAGGAAGATATGGAGGACAAGATGTTACCCATGCAGCATGTCCCCCCTCTCCACGTCACTGATGAATCCAAAGGAACAGCAGGGCTGCTATAGTTTGGCACCAGTGCCGTCGCAGGAGCTGCCAGAACGATGTTGAGCACAACATAGAACTGCCTTAGGGGCTCCGACTCTGGATTTTTCCTCAGGGTTGACTCCCGAAGCCTTTCCCGTGACCGGGTGTCCCGCAAGGCAACGGAGGTTTGAAATCAGGGTTTACCTTCCCCTAGATGGGCTACCTTCCCAGGTTGACGAGCCACCATCTACCCGAAGCATCTGGTTTTAAGGCGCCAGAGATCCGGATGGAGAGAAGAAAGCTAGATATACTGTGTGTTCAAGAAACCAGATGGAAGGGAAGCAAGGCCAGGAGCATTGGAGGTGGATTTAAACTGTTCTACCAAGGTGTAGATAGGAAGAGAAATGGAGTAGGAGTAATCTTGAAGGAAGAGTATGTGAAGAGTGTTCAGGAGGTAAAGAGGGAGTCGGACAGAATCATGAGTTTGAAGCTAGAAGTCAAAGGTGTGATGTTGAATGTTGTCAGTGCGTATGCCCCACAAGATGGATGTCAGGTAAAAGAGAAAGAGGAATTCTGGAGTAAGTTGTATGAAGTGGTAAAGAGTGTTCCCAGTGGGGAGAGAGCGGTGACTGCAGCGGACTTTAATGGACATGTAGGTGAAGGGAACAGAGGTGATGAGGAGGTCCTGGGTAGGTATGGTCTTAAGGAGAGAAATGTGGAAGGTCAGATGGTTGTGAATTTTGCTAAAAGGATGGAAATGGCTGTGGTGTCAAGAAGAGAGAGGAACATAGGGTGACTTACAAGAGTGGAGGAAGGTGCTCACAGTTGGACTACATCTTATGCAGAAGGTGAAATCTGAAAGAGATAGGAGACTGCAAGGTGGTGGCAGGGGAGAATGTAGCTAGACAGCATCAGATGGTAGTCTGTAGGATGACTTTGGAGAGCAAGAAGAGGAGGAGAGTGAAGGTAGAGCCAAAGATTAAGTAGGGGAAGTTCCAGAAGGAAGAAGGTCACACAGAGTTCAGGAAAGAGTTGATACAGGCTCTGGGTGGTAGGGAAGAATTACCAGATGACTGGGAAAGTACAGCAAAAGTATTGAGGGAAATGGGTAGAAAGGTATGTGGTGTATCCATTGGACAGAGGAAGGAAGACAAGGCGACTTGGTGGTGAAATGAGGAGGTACAAGAAAGTGTTCAAAGGAAGAGGCTAGCAAAGAAAAAGTGGGATAGTCAGGGAGATGAAGAAAGTAGGCAGGAGTATTTGGAATCTAGGTGCATGGCAAAGAGAGAGGTGACAAAAGCAAAGGAAAAAGCATATAGTGAGTTGTATGAGAGGCTGGACACTAAGGAAGGAGGAAAGGACTTGTATCAACGGGCTAGACAGAGAGATGGAGCTGGAAAAGATGCACATCAGGTTAGGCTGATTAAGATCAGAAATGGTAATGTACTAACAAATGATGAGAGTGTGTTGAGAAGGTGGAAGGAGAACTTTGAAGAGCTGATGAATAAAGAAAATGAGAGAGAGAGGAGGCTGGATGAAGGACAGATGGTGAACAAGGAAGTCCCGAGGATTAGCAAGCAGAAGTGAGGGCAGCTTTGAAGAGGATGAAGAACGGAAAGATGACATACTGTACCTGTGGAGGTATAGAGATGTTTAGGAGAGATGGCAGTGGACTTTTGAACCAGATTGTTTAACACAATCTTGGAGAGTGAGAGGATGCCTGAGGAGTGGAGAAGAAGTGTTTTGGTACCAATTTTCAAGAACAAAGGTGATGCTCAGAGCTGTAGTAACTACAGAGGCATAAAGTTGACCAGCCACACTATGAAGATATGGGGAAGAGTTGTTGAAGCCAGGTTAAGAGGAGAGGTGACAGTCAGTGAGCAGCAGTATGGTTTCATGCCAAGAAAGAGTACTACAGATGCAATGTTTGCTCTAAGAGTGCTGATGGAGAAGTATAGAGAAGGTCAGAAGGAGTTGCACTGTGTCATCGTGGATCTAGAGAAAGCAGATGATAGGGAGCCAAGAGAGGAAGTGTGTTACTGTATGAGGAAGTCAGGAGTGGCAGAGAAGCATCATTGCTCCAGAAGTGTTATTGCTAAAGAGTTTAACAACTTTTTCATAAACTCTGTGCTAGAAATGTCCACTTAATTTAATCCACCTGATCATAATTGTGATGAAGTGTTTTGAACGGCTTGTCAAACCACACATTACAGCCTGCCTCCCTGCATCCCACGACCCGCTCCAGTTTGCATATCGTCCAAACCGCTCCACGGAGGATGCTATAGTCACCACCCTACACTCTGTCATCACCCATCTGGACCAGAAAGACACCTACGCCAGACTCCTGTACATTGATTTCAGTTCAGCATTCAACACCATTATTCCCCAGAGACTGATGGAGAAATTACTCCTTCTCGGTCTGAACACCGCCACATGTCTCTGGATCCTGGTTTTCCTGACTGAGAGACCTCAGTCTGTCCGGGTTGGAAACAACATCTCCAACTCTGTCACGCTGAGCACCGGATCACCTCAAGGCTGTGTACTCAGTCCACTGTTGTTTACACTTCGAACACATGACTGTGTATCCAGACACGAGGGGAACCAGATTATTAAGTTTGCAGACGACACCACGGTGGTGGGACTTATTCAGAGGGATGAGGAATCAATGTACAGGGAAGAAGTGAGAGACCTGGAGGGCTGGTGCAGGGAGAACAATCTGGTGCTCAACGTGGACAAAACGAAGGAGATGATTATCGACTTCTGGCGGTCACAGCCTGAGCATGTCCCCCTCAGCATCGGCAGACGTTTAGTGGAGAGAGTGGAGAACATCAAGTTCCTCGGAGTGCAGATCTCGCAGGACCTGACCTGGAGCAAGAATTCCTTGGGGATCAGGAAGCGGGCTCAGCAGAGACTGCACTTCTTGAGGAAACTCAAACAGGCCTCTCTCCCCATCTGCATCCTCAGGACCTTCTACAGAGGTGTGGTGGAGAGTGTTCTGACGTACTGCATTGCTACATGGTACTCCAGCTGCAGTATGTCAGACAAAAAAGCCCTGCAGAGGATAGTCAAGGGGGCTGAGAGGGTAATTGGAGTCTCCCTCCCCTCTGTCCAAGAACTTTTTCAGAACCGTTGTAGGAGCAGGGCACTGAACATTGTCAAGGACCGTTCTCACCCTCTGCATAAACACTTTGAACTTCTTCCATCTGGTAAACGATTCCGGAGCATCAGAGGCAGAACCACCAGACTGATCAACAGCTTCCTTCCACAAGCTGTCAGGATGCTGAACAGTTGACCCGGAATCTCTCATACACACTACTGCACCTACGGACATTTTGTATATTATTTGTATATTATAGTTAGTTAGTTTTTTCCCCAAGTATGTCTCAGGAATGTGTGAATGGATGGGGGGGTGGGGGGTGAAGCTATGTGGGAGTGTGTCTTAAATCATGCTGCTTCTATTTATATGGATGCCGAGAGAAACGCAATTTCATCTTGCCTGCACTACAGTTGTATGTACAGCAATATAATAAAGTTTGATTTGATTTGATAATTCCAGTCCTATTAACCCCTCACAACCAGTTTTTAATCTATTAGAAATAACTGAAAAGGAAGTCGCAAATATCATCAGCTCATTCAATAGCTCAAAAGCAACACATGAGCATGGTCTTAACACCAAATTTTTTATTTTTTTTTTCCACAATATCTTTATTGAACCTTTTTTTTTTTTTTAAACAAACATGATACAAACAATCAAACACTAACACTAAAGTACTACAAAAAAAAAAATGCACTAAAAACACCAACAACCACCAACAAAATCAAGTCTTCAACAATGCTCCTCTGTTTAGTCTAGACAATCCAATACATAAGTATACATATTATGTTCACCAGTTTGGAATTTACAAGGTCCACACACATCATTCACCTTCTTCTTCAAGAGTTATGTTTAAATTTTTTACATAATCAATAAAAGGTCTCCATATATTCTCAAACACAATTTCCTTTGATTTCAGTATATATGTTATTCTTTCTAATGGAAGGTTTGTTAACATCTGTCTTAACCACTGAGTCACATCTGGTCTATGAGTCTTTTTCCATAATAGTGCAATACATTTTTTGGCATTAAGCAAACTGAGGTCTATGAATGTTCTTTCACTTTTATTAAAATTATGCTTTTCTGGGTACAGACCCAACAAAAACAGTTTAGGATTCAATATGATTTGTTTTGAGATTATTTTTTCAATTGTTACCCTCACCTCTTCCCAAAACATTCTTATTAATCTACATTCCCATAAACAATGAAATAGAGTTCCTTTACTTTCCATGCATTTTGTGCACGTATCTGGTATATTTTTGTTATATCTATTTAACTCCTCCGGTGTAACATACATCCGCATTAACCATTTGAAATGTATCAATTTAAGGCGTACATTTATTGATTTGGTTTGAGCTTCTGTACAAGCCAATTCCCATTGTTCCTCTGAAATTTCAGTTTGCAGATCTTCTTTCCAGTAGTTTAATCTTTTCAGTGAATTTTCACTTGAAGATAGTGTCAATGAGTTATAAAACTCTGAAATAATACCCTTTCTTTTACTATCTTTCATCATCATTTTTTCCAAGGATGAATAAATAGGTCGAGTGAGAGCTTTATTTTGATTTGATCGAATAAAGTTTCTAAGTTGAAGATATTTAAAAAAAATGTGTTCTATTGAGATTAAATTTGATCCTCAGCTCTTCAAAAGACATTATGTTATCTGCACATGGCAAATATAAATCCTGAATCTTTTGTATCCCTTTTAAATTCCATACTTTAAATACAGCGTCCGCTCTCCCTGGTTTAAAATATTGATTACCCCATATTGGACTAAATTGTGACAATAACTGTGGTTCTTTTAAATAGTTTTTAGCTTCACACCATATTTTGATCATATGCTTTACAAATGGATTTTTAACTTGTTTTTGTAATTTTTTTGCCGAATCTGAGTATATGAATATGGGAAGAGGTAAAGGTAAATTGTATGATTCCATTTCAGTCCAGTGAGGGAGATCATTTGATGAAAAATAATATGTCATAGACCTCAGTTGTGCCGACCAATAATACAACATAAAATTTGGACATTTCAGACCTCCACGATCAAATGGTAAATATAATAAAGACAGACGTAATCTAGCCCTCCTGTTGTTCCATATAAATTCCACTAACTTTTTTTTTATTCTTGAGAATAGATCTAAACGTGGTGATAAGGGAATGTATTGAAATAAATAAAGTATTTTAGGTAAAATATTACTTTTAAGTATATTGATTCTCCCGATCATCGACATTGGTAGTGACATCCATCTCTGAGTTAACTCATTGATATCTGACATTAAGGCTTCATAGTTGACACTGGCGACTGATTCTAGCTTAGGCACAATTTGGATTCCTAAATATTTAAACTGATTTACAACATTGAATTGATTTACCTCAGGGGCTGGGTAATTTCTCTGGGTCTCATTTAGCATTAATATTGAAGATTTAGTTTTATTTATTTTATATCCTGATATTTCCCCAAAATTCTTTATTAAATTCAACAAGGTTGGAATTGATTTTTTTAGATTCGACATAAACAAAATTATGTCATCGGCGTACAGGGAGATTTTATGTTCTGTTGGTCCAACTTTAATTCCATATATTTGTGAATGTAAACGTATCGCCATCGCTAAAGGTTCAATTGCCATAGTAAACAGTAAAGGTGAAAGTGGACAGCCTTGTCGACATCCTCTATTGATTTTTATTGGTTTTGAAATATTGTTATTTGTTAGGATTTCTGCTGTAGCATTATTGTATATTATTTGAACCCATTTTATGAAATTATTTCCAAGTCCAAACCTTTGTAGGACTTCAAAAAGAAAGGGCCATTCAACTCTATCAAAGGCCTTTTCGGCGTCCAGTGATAGGAGAGCTGTATCCGGTGCTTCTTTATTAAAATAAATAATATTAAATAGTCTTCTTACATTATGGAAGCCTTGTCTACCCTTTACAAAGCCATTCTGATCTCGATTAATAATATTTGGTAAAATTTCTTGTATTCGTCTTGCTAAAATTTTACAGATTATCTTAAGGTCGGCGTTTAATAGGCTTATTGGTCTCATATTTTCACATTTATTAGAGGGCTTACCTGGTTTTGGCAGCAGTATAATTAAGGCATTATTTATGTATGATGGTAAATTATTATTTTGAAATGCTTCTAAAACCATTTCCAAAAAAGGTTTTATTAATTTATTCTTAAATTTTTTATAAAGGTCAACTGGAAGACCATCTGGTCCTGCACTTTTTCCTGATTTCATGTTATCAATGGCTAGCCCAACTTCTTCTTGACTAATTTTAGACTCCAATATCTCCCTGTTTTCATTTGGAATACACGGTATAGATAGTTCGTTCAAAAACCCATTTAGTTTTGTTAAATCAGATTCATTTTTGGTATCATATAATTTTTCATAGTAATCTCTAAAGGCTCTGTTAATTTCTAAAGGATCTATAACTACCTGTCCGTTACTTATAATACTGGTAATTGGTGTTTTAATTTCTAATTGTTTAATCTGCCATGCTAATAATTTTCCTGATTTTTCACCTTGTTCATAAAAAGATTGTTTCAATCTTAGAAGACTCGAGGCAGCTCTATTCGCTGATTTTTTGTCGTATTCAGCTCTCAAAATCAGTAATTCATTCTCCAACCTTGGGTCACTTCCTGCATACACTTTTTCCTGAAGACTTTTTATTTTATGTTCCAATTTAGCTCTCTCCTCTCGAGTCTTCTTAGATTTTGATCCTGTATAACTAATAATATGTCCCCTAATAAAAGCTTTGAAAGCCTCCCACTTTAGACATGCTGATGTTTGTGTAGTATTGATGTCAAAGAACTCGTCTATCTGTTTTTCTATATACTTGACAAATTCCTCATCCTGAAGCCATTTATGCTGAAATTGCCATCTACCTGATTCCTTGGTCAATTTTTTATCTACATATATTAGACAGCAGGGTGCATGATCAGAGATCACGATGTTATCATAAAAGCAGTTTTGAATCTTGGACCTTAATTCTGTGGAAATCAAAAAATAATCAATACGTGAGAATGTCTTGTAGGTACTGGAATAACAAGAATAGGCTTTAACTTGTGGTTTCATTTCTCTCCATATATCTAACAATCTCAATTCTTTCATAAAATGATTAATAGTCATCCTACATCCAATGTGCGTGCAATCCAGTCCTGTTGATCTATCTATACCTGGATTCAATGTACAATTAAAATCCCCTGCTATTATATGTTGCCCTGTAAGTGATGATAAGATAAGAAATAAATTAGCAAAGAACTTCTGATCATCTATATTGGGACCATATAAGTTCACAAGATTTATATTTTCTAATAGCAAAGAACCTTGAATGATTACATATCTTCCAAATTTGTCTCCAATTACATTTTTCACATGAAAAGGAACTGATTTATGTATGAGAGTCATAACTCCCCTGGCTCGGGATGAAAATGAAGAGGTGAATACACTTCCCTGCCATCTACTCCTAATTCTTTTTATATCCTCCTCTATTAAATGAGTTTCTTGTAAAAACACAATTTTTGAACCCATGTCTTTTATTTTATTCATAACTTGTTTAAGTTTTTTTAAATTTTGTAGACCTCTGCAATTCCATGAAGTTAAATTAAGATTAACACTTTGGTTTATGATCAATAGAGAGTTTGGGATTACCTTGCAGTGTAAACATGCTCATACAGAGAAGCAAAAACATGAGTGGTTGAACATTCATCCTACAAACTACACACAAACAAATTTCCCCTTCCCACACTTGTGGGAAACCCCCCAAAATCAAAAGAAAAATTCCGTCTCCCGATATAGCCATCGACCGCTCCACACCCACGAGGATCAGCCAAAGCCACTCCTTCTTCATCCTCCCAATCACCCTAACTCTACTGCTTTTAATGACGTAACATTAACTCTCCTCTGTAGTTTTCCAACTTAACTCCAAAATTTTTAACAACTTTGTACATCATAGTTTTTTTTTGTTGTTTTTTTTTTTAATATATAATACAATCTATATTTTGTAAACTTACTATTTACTTCAAGTCAGTCAGATGCCTGTGCAAATGCTTAATTATTCTACCTTATATTTTGTTCATGCTTAGCTCCCACCAGTCTCTTCTTCTTCTTTGATCTTCTTGATGAACTCCTGCGCCTCCTCTGGGGTCTTGAAGATGTGGGTTCTGCCCTCATACGTGGTCAGCAGTCTCGCAGGATAGATTACACCATGACGAATCCCAAGGTTGCGCAGCTCCTTACGTATGGGATCAAACTGCTTCCTCAATTGTTGGATTCCTGTGGCCAAATCTGGGTAGAACCGCACCTGCTGGTCCTGGTGTTTAATCTCTCCTTTAGCTCGTGCAGCGTTGAAGATCTTCATCCTGTCTCTGTTGCTGAGAAACTTCATAATTAAGGTCCTCGGCGGTCCCTTATCTCTCCATGGGCCAATACGATGTGCATTTTCCAGAACCACTGCTGATTGCAACTCCTCGCTGCCCAGCACCTCCGGAATCCACTTTTCCAGAAAGGAACATATGTCCTGACCTTCTGATTCCTCTGGAAGACCCACCAGCCTCAAGTTATTCTGTCTCGACCGAGATTCCAAATCCAAAATATTATTTTCCAGAGATTTATTTTTTTTTTCCAAAGTGCGCACCTTTAATTGAAGACGGGTGACGTCATCTTCAGCACTAGCGAGACGGAGCTCCATCTGCGCCGTTCGTTCTACACAGTCACCCAATTCCTTTCTTATTCCTTCCAACGCTGTCATAATCCCAACAAATCTAGAGGAAAAGTCCGCTCTCATTGAACTCATGGCAGCCATCAGCGCATCTGCGCCTCTCCCCGCAGATATCGCACCGTTGCCAGCCTCCTCCGCCATATATGGAGTTTTATTTGCTGCGTCACAGACCTGAAAGTCCGTTAATTTGGACTGTTTCGGCGGCTCGCTTTTTCCTTTACCTGGTTTTCCAGCCTTAGGCTTCGCCGACATATCCTCGCCCAAACGCTGGGATACGTTCTGTCCCAAATGAGAGAGTTATTTGCCGATTTTTTTCTCCAGGAGCAGAGCAGAGTGAAACACGTCCGTCTTACGTGGCAGCCATAACCGGCAACACCAAATTTTTAAAATAAAGAGTCTCTAATTTGTCCAATTACTCATTTAATCAATCTGTCAATCAAACATGCTGTTGTCCCAACTACTTGGAAGGTAGGAGTGGTCAGACCAATTTTCAAAACAAGGAGTAAAACTGACAAACAACTACAGACCAATCCGCGTCTTACCTGTCATCTCCAAAATAACTGAAAAATGGGTGGCCACACTATTAGGTGAACATATGAATTCTGGAAATGCCCCCCTGCATCACGCACAGTTTGGGTTCTGTGTCCACCACTCAGCAGAGTCTGCAATAAGCTTGTTCCTAGAGAAAACTAAATCTTTCTTAGATAAGTGCAATTGTGTAGGTGCTGTGTTTTTAGATCTGAAGAAGGCGTTTGACACCGGTGACCACAACATCCTTTTAAGTAAACTTATTCAGTTCAACTTTTCAGAACATGCTGTCAAATAGATGAAATCCTATTTAACAGACAGACAGCAATGTGTAATGGTCAACAGTGTCAAATTGCCATTTTTGAAATGTCAAATGGGTGTCCAACAAGGCTCCATACTTGGACCAATACTATTCTCCCTGTACATAAATGATCTACCAAATGCATGCAGAAGCATTCATATACAAATGTATGCCGATGGCACGGTAATATTCACACCTGCAAAAAACATCCAAGAAGCTGCCTGTATTCTTACAACAGCGATGACCCAAATCCATGACTGGCTGAATAATTCATGTCTCCTACTAAACACTTAAAAAAAACTGTTTGATGATGTTCACCAAACAACGATCAAATATTACAAACATTTTCTTAAAAGAGGAGGAGCTGCAACTAGTCGAGGAATTTAAGTACAATACCTTGGCGTGATTTTAGACTCCTCATTAACCCTGTGTCTGTGTGTGTGTGTGTATATATATTTTATAGTAATATGTACATATGTATATTAGCTGCTCTTGTTTGCTTGTTTTTTTTTTTTTTTCTTGCCTTCTGATTGTTGCTCTGAGTGTTGCTATCCCTGTGCTGTTGCAATCCTGGAATTTCCCCATTGTGGGACTAATAGGCTTATAAAGGCTTATCTAACCCTTAAAAAGCACATCAAAAAAATCTCAAACATAATCAAATTCAATCTAAGAAATTTTAAACAAATTAGACCATCGCTGACAGTTAATGCAGCCAAAATGTTTCTGCATGCAATGCTCTTCTCACACATCGATTCCTGTTTCACCAACTGGTCACTCACTGGTGTAACCATGATCAAACCATTGAATCTTTATACAAAAAAGCCATAAAAATCTTTGATAAGATCCCACATATCATTGCTGTCACATTTACAAGAAATATAATCTTCTGTCTCTTGAAAATTATAAAACTCTCAAATTTGCCTGTTCAATTTATAAAATGTTAAATGGCTATGCACCTCTCCCCCCCCCCCCCTTCCCGGGAGAATATGTTAAACTGAGAACTGTCACCGGTACAACCACCAGAGCAATCACTAGAGGAGCTCTGGAGAGAAGAGGAATGAAAGTCAGTTGAAGCAAGACAAAATACATGAGTGTGAATGAGAGGGAGGCAGGTGTAACGGTGAAGATGGAAGGAGTAGTGGTATTTGTTCTCTGTGGGGGTTGGTGGCATTGTCCTGCTTGCTCGGGGTTTCCCAGAGGGGGGGGGGGGGGGGGTTGCTGCAACCGGCCCCCCTCTTCATATGTTTCCTGACAAACCACTCACATGCACACACTTATTTTGTGCTAACTCTCATACACACACACATGGATGCACACACACAAATGTCTCTTCTTCAGCAGGTGTGGATACCAGACTCATGTTGAGACCTCTTCGGTGGAAGAAGCAGTCTGTCTTCTGTTTGTTGTAGTTGTTGGTTTGTTTTACTTCTTTGTCTGTTCCTTTCCCTTTTCTTTCCCCCTCCCCACAACTCCTCTCCCCATTCCCCATCCTGTTGGGTCCTTCATGGGTAAAATAATTTAAATAAAGTATTAAAAGTTATTACAAGAGGACTTTACAACAATACACAGTACATATAGAGAGACTGTATCAAGCTCCTTTTTGCAAAGTAAATCTGTTTGGCACAAAAAGGGAAGCAGATTTATGTTGTGCTCACCTAGCTGTTAAACAGGGCAAGGGGGGAAAAGTAGATGAGTTTAAATACCTGGGGTCAACCATCCAAAGCAATGGAAAATGCACAAGAGAGGAGAAGAAGAGAGTGCAGGCAGGGTGGAGTGGATGGGGATGAGTGTCAGGGGTGATTTGTGACAGAAGGGTAGCAGCAAGAGTGAAAGGGAAGATTTACAAGACGGTAGTGAGACCTGTTATGATGTATGGTTTTGAGAGGGTGGCGCTGACAAAAAGACAGGAGATGGAGCTGGAGGTGGCAGAGTTGAAGATGCTGAGATTTTCATTGGGAGTGACTAGGAGGGACAAGATTAGAAATGAGTATATCAGAGGGACAGCTCAGGTTGAGCGGTTTGGAGACAAAGTAAGAGAAACAAGGCTGAGATGATTTGGACATGTGCAGAGGAGGGATAGTGGAGATACTGGACAAAGGATGTTGAAGATGGAACTGCCAGGCAGGAGGAAAAGAGGAAGACCACAGAGAAGATTGATGGATGTAGTGAAGGAGGACATGGAGAGGGTTGGTGTGACAGAGGAAGATGAAGGGATAGGGAGAGATGGAGGCAGATGATCCACTGTGGAGACCCTGAAGGGAGCAAGAAGAAGAAGAGAAGAAGAAGAAAAAGATTTTTAAAAGAAATTGTGCTCTAAGTTACCACAGGAGCACAACATTTGAATTATAACTACTTCCAGCCATTTAATTAATAAAATGATATCTGATAGAAATGGAATTATTTAAAAATAATTTCATTTTAATATATTTTTCTAACAAAAAATACTTATAAAACAAAAAAAAAAGTTCAGAAAACACACGGCTCACCTGGATTGGGGATTAATTTCATCAGGAAGAGAAAAACAATTCCCAGAGGGGAGAAGGAACTTTCTTTGGATAAAGGTTTTCTCTCTTTATTCTGGTCATTTTCAGCAGGTTCATGCTGCTTTGTGCTGGATCAGAGCAGCTGTAGAAGGCTGAGTGCACACAGCAGCAGCACTGGACAAGCCTCCCTGCTTGCCTGCTGGGCTTGGAAGGTAAAACAGTACTATTTAAGTTTGGCTGAGGTCGCCAAAGTGGTTAAAAATCTCTTTGGTGGCCGGGCCCCGGGGGTGGACGAGATTTGCCCTGAGTACCTCAAGGCCCTGGATGCTGTAGGGCTGCCATGGTTGACACACCTCTGCAACATTGCATGGAGGTCGGGGGCAGGGCCTTTGGCATGGCAAACCGGGGTGGCGGTTCCTCTCTTCAAAAAAGGGGACCGGAGGGTGTGCTCCAGCTTTAGAGGGATCACACTCCTCAGCCTCCTTGGGAAGGTCTATGCCAAGGTACTGGAGAGGAGAGTCTGGCCATTGGTCGAACCTCGGATTCAGGAGGAGCAATGTGGTTTTTGTCCTGGCACATCGGACCAGCTCTTTACCCTCTCGAGAATCCTCGAGGGTTCGTGGGAATTTGCCCAACAAGTTCACATGTGTTTTGTGGACTTGGAGAAGGCATTGGACCGCATCCCTTGTGGTTTTTCGTGGGGGTGCTTTGGGAGTATGGGGTATCGGGCTTGTTGTTACAAGCAATTCGGTCTCTGTACAACCGTTGTGAGAGTTTGGTTCGTATTCCAGAGTGGTGGCTCAATTGGTAGAGCATCCGGCCCACACCTGGGAGGTCGGGGTTCAAAACCCAGCCGGGTCATGCAGAAGACCATATAAAAGCGGAACTTCCTGCCATCCAGCTTGGTGCTCAGCAATAATGGAACGGAGGAGGGAAATTTGTGGTGGCGCCTTGCATGGCAGCGACTCCTCTGATTCTGTATATGTGTTTATTAGATTATTTGTTTATTTGACAGGGACAGTCCAATAAACATAGACAATTAATCAAATGACAATCAATCTGATGTGTTGCACAAAGAGTGTATAGCTGTTAGCTAATTTGCAACTCTTGTCCCTGGATGGGCTTTAGAAAGGAGAAACAAGTAAAAAGAAAAAAGGAAAGGAAAAGAAAACAGAGTAAACAATAACCACATACATCAATGCAAAAAAGATTATAAATACATTATAAATACACAATTATAAATATTACAAATATTATAAATATTATAAAGATTATAAATATTATAAATACACAATATAACAACCTGACTCACATTTGCCCATTTCAGGCCTCCCTCCCTTCGTCACTCACTATAAACAAACACATTGTGTGCTTGTTTTTTGTGTGTGATTAACACTGTAGATAAGAGAAACATAATTTCGTTCTACTGTACATGATTGGCTGTATGGATTTGAATGACAATCAAGATGGCTTATTCGTATTGCCAACTCTCGATCGGATTCATTCCCAGTGAGAGTTGGACTCCGCCAGGGCTGCCCTTTGTCACGATCCTGTTCATAATTTTTATGGACAGGATTTCTAGGTGCAGCCAGGGAATGGAGGGTGTCATGTTTGGTGACCACAGGATCTCATCTCTGTTGTTTGCAGATGATGTTGTCCTGCTGGCTTCATCCAGCAATGACCTACAGTTCTTACTGGGACAGTTTGCCGCTTAGTGTGAAGTGGCTGGGATGACAATCAGCACCTCCAAGTCCGAGTCCATGGTCCTCAGCCGGAAAAAGGTGGATTGTCCTCTCCAGGTTGGGGACAGGCTCCTGCCCGTAGTGGAGGAGTTTAAGTATCTCGGGGTCTTATTCATGAGTGAGGGGAGGATGGAGCGAGAGATTGAGAGACAGATCAGAGCAGCATCTGCAGTGATGCGGACGTTGTACCGGTCTGTTGTGGTGAAGAGGAGCTAAGCTCTAAGGCAAAGCTGTCGATTTACCAGTCAATCTATGTTCCTACCCTCACCTATGGTCACGAGCTTTGGGTAATGACCGAAAGAACGAGATTGCAGATACAAGCGGCTGAAATGAGCTTTCTCCGTAGGATCACTAGACTCACCCTCAGAGGTAGAGTGAGGAGCTCAGTCATCCGGGAGAGGCTCAGAGTAGAACTGCTGCTCCTCCACATTGAAAGGAGCCAATTGAGGTGGTTTGGGCATCTGATCAGGATGCCTCCTGGATGCCTCCCACTTGAGATGCTTTGGGCACGTCCCACTGGGAGGAGACCCCAGGGCAGACCCAGGACTAGCTGGAGAGACTACGTCTCCCAGCTGTCCTGGGAGTGCCTTGGTATCCTCTCTGAAGAGCTGGAGCAGGTGGCTGGAGAGAGGGAAGTCTGGGCTTCTCTGCTTGAACTGCTGCCTCCGCGACCCGGATCTCTGGAAAAGCGGTAGAAAATGGATGGATGGATGGAATTTTATCAGTTTGAGCATCAATGATCTTGTCTTTGTAGTGTATTCGGTTGAATATAGGTCAAAGAAGATCTGCAAGTCATTGTATTTTGTTTTTATTGACGTTTTACACAACGTCTGACTCCACTGGAATTGGGATTTGTATCTAAGAGCTGAATGTAATTCAATTCAACTTTATTTATATAGCGCCATTTCACAACAACAGTCATCTCATAGCACTATCAACTGTAGGGAGGACCCCCACAGTTGCAGAAAGACCCCAGCAATCAGGCGATCCCCTGTGAGCAAGCACTTGGCGACGGTGGAGAGGAAAAACTCCCTTTTAACAGGAAGAAACCTCCAGCAGAACCAGGCTCAGGGAGGGGCAGTCATCTGCTGCGACTGGCTGGGGGGTGAGGGGACAGAGAAGAAGAAAAGAACAGACATGTAGAGAGCAAACAGCACGATGGGGACTCAATCTATGGGAGAGAACAAACAAATGTTAATGACCAGCAAAAAAAAAAATATTTCATAGAGAGTGAGGAAAGGAGTGAGGCCCAGTGCATTACTGGAGGTCCCCCGGCTGACTAAACCAATTAGCAGCATAACTAAGGGAGGGTTCAGAAACACATGATCCCTCCCTAATTGTAGGCTATATCAAAAAGGTAGGTTTTAGCCCTATTCTTAAAAACAGAGATCGAGTCTGACTCCCGAATCCAGATTGGCAGCTGATTCCACAGGAGAGGAGCTTGATAACTGAAGGCTCTGCCTCCCATTGTACTTTTGGAGATTCTAGGTATTACAAGTAAACCTGCATTTTGGGAGCGTAGTGCTCTGTTAGGATGATACGGTAGTATCAGATCTTTTAAATAAAAAGGAGCCTGATTGTTTAGAGCTTTGTAAGTAAGAAGAAGGATTTTAAACTTAATTCTAAACTCTATGGGAAGCCAATGAAGGGAGGCCAGAACCGGAGAGATATGATCTCTCTTTCTAGTACCTGTTAAAACTCTTGCTGCAGCATTTTGGATCAGCTGAAGACTTTTTAAAGATGTTTTAGGACAGCCTGATAATAAAGAATTACAATAATCTAATCTCGAGCTAACAAAAGCGTGGATCAGCTTCTCAGCATCACTCTGAGACAAGATGCTCCTAATCTTGGCAATATTACGCAAATGATAGAAGGCAGTCTTAGAAACAAATTTAATATGTGAATTGAAGGACAAATCCTGATCAAAAATAACTCCAAGGTTCCTCACAGAGCTATTAAGAGAAAGAGTAACTGCATCCAAACTGAAAGTTTGATTTGGAAAGGAATTTCTAAGGTTTTTTGGACCAACAAGAATGACTTCAGTCTTATCTGAATTTAATAGCAGGAAATTACAAGTCATCCAAACTTTGATTTCCTTAAGACAGGCTTCTAACTTGGCTAATTGATTAGTATCATCTGGCTTCATTGACAGGTATAATTGTGTGTCATCTGCATAACAGTGAAAATGTATACAGTGCTTTCTAATAATGTTGCCTAACGGAAGCATATATAAACTAAAAAGAGTAGGGCCTAGCACAGATCCCTGTGGAACTCCATGACTAAGCTTTGAGCTGAGAGAAAACTCATCATTTACATGAACAAACTGGAACCTATCAGATAAATAAGATCTAAACCACTGCAACGAAGTTCCATTAAGTCCAACATAGTGTTCTAATCTATCAAGTAGAATATTATGATCAATAGTATCAAAAGCTGCACTAAGATCTAAAAGGACAAGTACAGAAACTAGTCCATTATCAGATGCAATGAGGAGGTCGTTAGTGACCTTCGCTAAGGCTGTTTCAGTGCTATGATGGATTCTAAACCCAGATTGAAACTCCTCAAATAAACCATTTCCCTGCAGGTGGTCAAATAATTGCGTAGCAACAACTCTTTCTAAGATTTTTGAAATGAAAGGGAGATTAGAGATTGGTCTATAGTTAGCTAAAGCTCCTGGATCTAGCGTTGGCTTTTTGAGTAAGGGTTTAATTACAGCCGTTTTAAAAGCCTGCGGTACATGGCCTAAAGTTAATGAAGAATTGATTATATGAAGAATAAAGCTACCAATAAGTGGGAAGACTTCTTTAAATAACCTGGTAGGAATAGGGTCTAAAAGACAAGTTGAAGGTTTGGATGAGGAAACTATTTTGTCTAACTCACAAAGGTCGATTGGAGTAAACTCATCAAGACAGACATCAATAGAAGGAGTTGTAGTAGTTACAGTATTTAAGTTAACTGTGGGAAGAATCTGATTGATTTTATCTCTGATGGATGAAATTTTATTATTGAAAAAGTTCATAAAGTCCTGACTAGTAAGCTCTAAGGGGATGCTAGGATTGACAGAGTCCTGACTCTTTGTCAACCTGGCTACAGTACTGAAAAGAAACCTGGGATTATTCTTGTTCTCTTCTATTAATGCAGAGTAATATATTTATTCCATCCAGCTACAATGCTCTGCACTGTGTGTCTGTGTGTGTGTGTGTATATATATATTTTATAGTAATATGTACATATGTATATTAGCTGCTCTTGCTTGCTTTTTTTTGCCTTCTGATTGTTGCTCTGAGTGTTGCTATCCCTGTGCTGTTGCAATCCTGGAATTTCCCCGTTGTGGGACTAATAAAGGCTTATCTTATCTTATCTTATCTTATCTTAATAACTCGTTCTAGCTTTTCTAAGAGATTTTTTATAAATTAAAAGATGATTTCTCCAAGCTAAATAGATTTCATCTAAATTAGTAGAGCGCCATTTTCTTTCTAATTGACGAGTCTTCTGTTTTAAGCTACGAGTTTCTGTGTTGAACCAAGGAGTTAAAAATCTCTGATTAGACTTTTTCTTTTTTAAGGGGGCCACCAAGTCTAGAGCCTGATGCAGAGAAGCTGAAACACTATCCACCATGTTATCAATTACAGAAGGAGCAAGCTGTCTATAGCTTATTTCCGTTGTGTTGACGCATGGCATAGAGGAAACAATCTGCATAAATTTGGAAACAGCATCATCTGAGAGGCATCTACTGTGATAATATTTTTCTTTAGGAGCCAAATAGTCAGAAATAGTAAAATCAAAGGTTAACAGACAATGGTCTGACAGTACAGGGTTATGAGGAGACACTACAAGATTTTCTATTTCTATGCCATATGTCAGAACAAGGTCCAATGTATGGTGGAGGTAATGAGTAGAATTTCCTACTTTCTGAGAAAACCCAATCGAGTCTAATATTGAATTAAAAGCCACATTAAGGCAGTCACTATCTACATCCACATGTATATTAAAGTCCCCTACTATAATTATTCTATCAGATTTCAGCACTAAATCAGCTAAGAAATCAGCAAATTCGGATAAAAATTCTGAATAGGTTGATGGGGGACGATAAACTATGGCAAATAAAATTGGGTTTAACCTGAAATTGCTAAAGTGCCCAACACTGAGGACCAGGCCCTCAAAGGAATTATAACATGTTTTTTGCTTTACATTAACTAGTAATTTGGAATGGTAAATTGTTGCTACTCCTCCTCCACGACCAGAACTTCTGGGATTTTGACAGTTTAAATAACCAGAGGGAGTTGATTGATTCAAACCAACATAATCCTCTTGCCCTAACCAAGTCTCTGTAAGGGAAATTAAATCAATCTGCTGATCAATTAACAGATCATGGACTAACAGAGACTTGGGAGTTAGAGACCTAATATTTAATAAACCACATTTAATTTTTAAATTATTAGGAGGAACAGAGGCCAAATCATTCAATTTAGAGGCTTTATGTTTAATTTGAGTTTTACCAATATTTTGCTTCATCACTTTGGGATGCTTATACATTATATTTTTATTTACTTTGGAGGGAGCAGACAACGATTCTCTGATGGGGAAGTCAGGGGCTAAGCTGAGGGGTGGCGGATGAAGAGGAGCTGCAGAGAGGCGTGTAAGACTGCGACTCTGCTTCCTGGTCCCAACTCTGAGTAGTCACGGTTTTGGAAATTTGGATAAAAAAGATGCCAGATTGTTAGATAAATGAGAAGCACCATCCAAAGTGGGATGAATGCTGTCTCGTCTCATAAGACCAGGTTTTCCCCAAAAAGAGCTCCAATTGTCAATGTAGCCCACGTCATTTTTAGGACACCACACAGACAGCCAGCGGTTCAAGGATGACGAGCGACTAAACATGTCATCACTGGTCAGATTGGGGAGGGGCCCAGAGAATACTACAGTGGCAGACATCGTTTTGGCAAACTCACACACCGATTCTATATTAAGTTTCGTGACTTCCGACTGCCGGAGACGGATGTCATTAATGCCGGCGTGAATAACAATTGTGGAATATTTACAGTTACTTTTAGCCAGCATTTTCAAATTTGACTCGATGTCGCCTGCTCTGGCCCCAGGAATGCATTGGACTATGGCCGCTGGAGTCTCTAGGTTCACGTTTCTGACTACAGAGTCGCCAATGATCAGAGTTTTTTCCTCAGCGGGTGTGTCGCTGAGCGGGGAAAAACGATTAGAAACGTGAACAGGTTGGTGGTGAACCGGGGCTTTGCGACTAGGCTTCCTTCTCACCGTCACCCACCCAGTCTCCTCGCTGTTGAGGAGAGCCGGGGAACCGGTGACAGTGGGGCCTAAGCTAGCTAGCTCCGCTGCAGCTAATGGGCGTCCGTCGAGATTAACTGGCGCAGACGGTGTTTCAATGCAGCGGAGCCGGGATTCCAAATCAGACAACCTCGCCTCGAGCGCCTCAAAAAGACAACATTTATTACATTTACCGTTATCACTAAAAGAGGCAGAGGCGTAGCTAAACATCTGACAGAGAGAGCACACCAGAGGAGGAGAGGAAAGAGAGGTAGTAGCCATAGCTAGTGGCTCGAGAGCTGGAGAGCAAACCACACAGGCAGACAGCAAAACAGGAAGTGACGATACGTTACCACAAGGAAGTGACGATCCTTCACTTCCTTGAAGGAAGGATGTAGTGACGGTGCAGCAGTGAGCCGGTCAACCCTGTAAACTGCTCAGCCGGCAGCTCCTAATCCAGTCAGGAATTAGCCTCATGGTGCTTTAATGCCACCAGTCAGACAAGAACCCCCCCACTGCTGCGGAGGAGCAAACAATGATCCAGCTACTGTCTGGAAGACGTCAACAGCTTCTTCTTGGCAATAATGAATGAGGAGAAGTCACCTAATCTTGTTATTGACCACCGCCGACACATCCAATCAGTGGCCCGCCAACATGCTGCCCAACAGCAAAAACATTTCACAGTCACTGCCAGGACATCAGTAAAGCACCACTCAGTTGCTGCAACTCAAAAACATCTCGAGTCCCTTAGCATCGGAGCCTGAAGCGCAAACTCAGCACTTTTACCGGTGCTGACTCACATGTTTACACATGGACAATGTGTCCAGAACTGTGCAGTTCTGAAAGATGGCAGCAATGCTTGAGCAGATATGTACTATTTACTGATTCTTCTTTTATACAACAGTTCAGACCAAGAAATCTGATTGGACCATAGGGTTCCAGGAGTTCTTCCCTGATAACCATCCTCGTTTCATCGCATATGCATCGCTCCACCTCAGGGGTGTTCTAATAACCATTAAATTACAGTAACCGTCAGTGGCTTCTCATCATACATGAGAAATGTGATGCTGTGAGGGCATCATAATTTCCACAGTGAGACCTGGAGGTGCTGCCCGGTGCCTTGCAAACATCCAGGTGGAACAAAATACTTCTACATTACACATCTGATCTCATAAAAAATGGAAGAGCTGAATTTGGATTTATAATGTGGATCAGCCAATGATAGTGGTGACAGACCATGCTAAGAAGAACCAGGTGAAGTCCACAGAATCTAAAGAGGAATGGGCCAAGGCTGAATTCTGACAACCAAACAGAGGAGCTGAGGTTGGATTTATCAACGCATTCGGAGACTCATAGTACTTGCGTAGTGACAATCTGATCATGGTTTCAACCAGGACTTCCTCAGCACAGCTAACTAGCTAACTAGTAGCTGGCTAGATGGCGTGAGTCATGTGACGCACAAAACCAGCTCAAGAGGAGGAGGGGTATGTATATAAATGAGGGGAAAAAAAACCCCACATGTTTGATTTGGCAAAGGTTTTACGTGGGATGCCCTCCTTGACACAGCCCTCCCCATTTCCCCGGGCTTGGGACCGGCACTGACGTCCTCTACATGTACCCTTGACCCATCCCTGACCTTCTTTTTTAAAAATGTTTTAAATTCATTGTCTGAGGATGTCCTCATTATTTGTAATCATTCACTACAACAAGGCATATTCCCTATGGCGTTTATGACGGCACTTGTGAAGCCTCTTTTAAAGAAAACAGGCCTGGATCACTTGATACCAAACAATTAGAGACCAATCTCCAATCTTCCTTTCTTAAGTAAAATTTTAGATAAATTGGTGCACAC
>JAJAQF010000167.1:62500-84801 GCA_020510985.1 Pholidichthys leucotaenia | reverse complement strand
TCTTCATGATTTGGGCTCTGCATGCCACCACATTGGATTTGAAATGAAACAACTACAACGGAATTGAAGTGCAGACTTTAAGGTTTAATTGAAGGGGTTGAACAAAAATATATGGTTAAACATGTAGGAATTGTAGCTATTTTTATACAAACACTCCTCATTTCAGGGGCTCAAAAGTAATTGGACAAATAAACATAACCCTAAGTAAAATGTTACTTTTCAATATTGTGTTGAGAATCCTTTGCAGGCAATGACTGCCTGAAGTCTGGAACCCATGGACATCACCAAACGCTGGGTTTCCTCCTTTGTGATGCTTTGCCAGGCCTTTACTGCAGCTGTCTTCAGTTGTTGCTTGTTTGTGGGTCTTTCTGCCTTAAGTTTTGTCTTGAGCAAGTGAAACGCATGCTCAGTTGGGTTGAGATCTGGTGACTGACTCGGCCATTGCAGAATATTCCACTTCGTTGCTTTAAAAAACTCCTGGGTTGCTTTTGCAGTATGTTTTGGATCATTGGTGAAGCGCCGTCCAATCAACTTTGCTGCATTTGGCTGAATCTGAGCAGAACGTATATCCCTATACACTTCAGAATTCATCTGCTTCTATCTTTTGTCACATCATCAATAAACACAAGTGACCCAGTGCCATTGGAAGCCATGCATGCCCATGCCATCACACTGCCTCCACCATGTTTTACAGAAGATGTAGTGCTTTGGATCATGAGCTGTTCCAATTCTTCTCCAAACTTTCTTCTTCCCATCATTCTGGTACAGGTTGATCTTAGTCTCATCTGTCCAAAGAATGCTGTTCCAGAACTGGGCTGGCTTCTTCAGGTGTTTTTTGGCAAAGTCAATTCTGGCCTTTCTATTTTTGAGGCTGATTCATGGTTTGCACCTTGTGGTGAATCCTTTGTATTTACTCTCATGAAGTCTTCTCTTTATGGTAGACTTATGGCTCTTTTCCATAGTCACAGTTCTTTTTTACTTGTTTCGATTCTCCACTACTTCTTTCTCCCTGGGTTGTTGATCCATTACAACCCTGTAAAGCCGCGTAAGCTCGGTAGTGGGCGTGATTGAGGCGGCGCCACACTCTGCTGACGTCAAGCACGCGACCGACTCCTTCACAACAAAGAAAATGGCGGATTAGGAGCGGAGGATTTCCACGTTGCTTCTTCTCTGGCTTTTGAACACAATAAATGAATGTTTTTAACCGTAGAAGAGAGTTTTACAGGAGAAGACAACGTGCATTGAGAGAACACACGTTGGAGCAGTACCAGAGACTCGTTGTTGCCATTGGGGAATATCAAGCAGCGGAATATGAAGCGGAATATGAAGCAGAGAGCTTAATTACCCAGCATATCAGGCACAGCAAGCACACGGGGAAACGGTTTTTGGTAATTTAATGCTTTCTATTGTCATTTTATCGTCATGTCATTGTTGTGTACAGCATTTTGATGTCGCCAGGTTATCAGTATTAATATGTATGCTGTGTGTGTGTTCTAGTTGGCTGCGTTGTTGCAAAATCAACGCTGCAGACCATGGACCTGGGCAGTAAACCGTAGCTCGCAGTGGTGGGAGAATATTGTCCCCAGCTTCTCAAGCACACAGTGGTTGCAGAACTTCCGGATGTCCGAGGACACTTTGACCTACTTGTGCCACAAACTGCGTCCATGCATGGAGCCTCATTCATGTGCATACATATGTCAAACGTTTGTTTTTTAAATAAAATTTGGTGCACTTTTCATCTACGTCTCCTCTGTTGTTCATAACGGTTAACTGTTAACGGACAACTAATTAAATGCTAAAACCTTGTAATTGACCTTGGAATTATATGTGGATACTTGTTATATTTCCAATTAATCATAGCCCTATTTTACTTGCAAAATAATTTAAATTACTTTAAAAAAAGCCAATTTAACTGTAGTAAAATTCTTGTTTTTCCCATTGATAGTTATTTTTAAGGGATATGTGTTCAGGGATGGGAAATTACACGCTAAAACACCGTAGAAAATGACTGCAGAAAAATGCAGCAGCTGAACAACTCCCTTTTGGTTTGATTGAATTGCCAATTGACCTTGGAATTATATGTGGAAACTTGTTATATTTCCAGTTAATCCTAGCCCACTTTTACTTACAAAATAATTTTAAAGAAAGGCAATCCAACTGTAGCACCATTTTGCATGTTGAGTGTCATTTGAGTATCATTTTCCCATCTATTGATATTTATAAGGCATATGTGTTCAGGGATGGGTAATTACACGTTAAAACACCTTAGAAAAATGACTACTACAAAAAAGGCAGCAGCTAGACAACTCACTTTTGGTTTGATGGAATTGCAAATTGACCTTGGAATTATATGTGGAAAATTGTTATTTCCAGTTAATCCTAGCCCATTTTGTCTTACAAAATAAATTTAAAAATGTTAAAGTCACTCAAACTGTAGCACCATTTTTTATGTCGAGTGTCATTTGAGTACCATTTTCCAATCTATTGATATTTATAAGGGATATGTGTTCAGGGATGGGTAATTACACGTTAAAACACCTTAGAAAATCACTGCAAAAAAAGCAGCAGCTAGACATCTCACTTTGGGTTTGATGGAATTGTCAATGGACCACGAAATTTTCTGATGAAACTTTTGTTATTCCTATTAAATACTGTGACATTGTCAGACTGGCCAACACCAAATTATAATTTTATTTTTCAAACCTATGACACTTTGGATGTATTGAATCAGAAAATCATAGGTTTATCATGTTCATGTCAACGTTTACAACTACAAAACTGTTATATTTGGGTTTACATGTATGGGTTTTTTCCCTTTATATTATACTAGACTCCTTATAATGTATTGAAATTCTCTGAATTTGGAATGACGATAGAACATTCAATTTACATGTACTTACCTTTTACCTACTTCGACTTTTACCTTCATCAGTGTCTACTGCTGAATGTAAAGTACACCTGTGCCTCTGCTTACAATTTAACTTGAACACTACACAATTTAGAGAAATGTATACAGCCGTGATAATTTTTATTAACTTTAACAATAACAATTACATTACCTTTAAAAATCGTGACACCTTTATGGATGAACAGCGGCATTTGGCTAATATGAGGCAATGGAATGTGTATGTAATTATTCGCCTTTCTCATTTAGTTATAACAGACAAACTACACTTTTATCCAAAAAAGTAACAATTTAATAACATTAGACATATTCCCAAAACATGTTTAAAAACGGGGATTTTTCAGTACTTCGACCAGACTGCCAAAATGGTTCAGGAAAACTCTGTTGAAAGAAGCCGTCTCGGTCAGCTCATCCCTTCTGAATGCTTCTTCCTTCTCCTTGTCACCATGGGTTGAGATGCCGTCTCAGCGCTCAGCCCATGTTTTCCTTCATCCCTGCTTCTCATTGAGCAGCGTCTCAGCAGGCTCCCAGCTGGCAGCATTACGGACGGCTGGGGCCAATTAGTCCTCATCAGCTGGGGCGCTGCCAATGAGAATAAATAGAAGCAGCCTCGATGACTCGGGGCTGCGACATAAGCACTGCTAGGCTGAAGCCCCTTCGTCTGGTGTCAGCCTCTACTCCCCTTGCAGCATTCCTGTGATTGTAACCCGCTGTGAGTATGTACGCCTTGTTACCCCTATGTCCGGTACGAGCTCCCTGCTCCTGCGCTGTGCAACCTGTGAGTGTACTTCTGTATGAGTATCTGTGCTCTCCTCATCCTTCATCCCTCACCTTTAATAAAACATCACGACTCACTGGCCCGCCCTTGACTCTTATTGCGTGGCTCCCTAGAGCCGTGCATGACAGTATGTCGCAGCCAGACGAGTTACCGGCGGCCGTGAGTCGCCGTGGAACTGTACCTTTCTGTCCGGGTGTCAGCGCTGCTAGCATGCCGTTTCCCAGGAGTCACTCCCGGCGCCAGGGCGACAAGCTGAGGTCCATCTCGGGGGCTGTCGACGGGACGCTCTTCACCCTGCACGACGCCTCCAACGCGAGATCCGGCACGGCATCCGGGCCGTGCTGAGGAACTCCTGGACTGTTACCCTCATTCTGTGTTACATCTCGAGGACAGTGCCAGGATAGACGCCACAGGTACACAGCGAGAGAAGCTCCGCGGGTTGGATGGAAATCCCGGCAGGAAGCCGAAGTGGGTGACGTTGCCCCCCGCTTCGGGATCCCGTTCCTGCCGCCATTCCAGTCCGGGAGTTCACGCCAACCAGAGGGCTTCCCCCGACCTGTGCCACGTCACTCGGGATTCCCTTCAAGGAGCCACAGCTGACAGCAGTTATGTCTGGGGTTGAGTGGCTGTCGCGAGCTCCACTGTGTCTCCTGTCACCATCTTCAGGCATGTGGCGGCGGCAGTGAGATTGATGGAGAGGACTCCAGGGCTACGAAGCTTTCCCGTGCTTGACGCCTTCCTCGCCTCGATCTCCGATCTGGAGCGGCGATTCCTGGGTTCCCCCCTCGCTTCGTCCCCTGGGAATAGCCGTCATCACATCGCCGAGTCACCTCTGCACGAACCTCGTCCGGATCCAGTTCTGGGCCACCGCCAGGACCGTTCCTCCCACGCAGCTGTCACCTCTTCGCCTCGTCAGCGTGGAGTTTTCACAGCCTCGTTCCCTGAGCCTCATTTCCCCGCTGTCATTCCTGGACATTCGGGCTGGCTCACCCCGGCTGTTTTCCCCTCCTCCTCGACGCGCTTCCTGACTGCTGTGTGTGCCTGGAATTTCGGCCTGGTGAGCTCTCTGCTGGAGACAACGCGAGCGATCCTCAGACAATTTCCCGGGGGGTCCTCCGTTATCGCCGGGCGGGGAGAGGAAGAAGCAGTATCCACCACAGCAGGCGATACTCAACCTCCAGGAGGCAGGCAAGTCATAGTTTTTTCACATCTGCTTAATGATTTGCTCTGTCACATTCCTGGAGGAGGAGTTCAGGGTTTGCAGCTCCCTGAACTCCCCCCACCTGCTGTAACCTGTGTTCCTAATCCCGCATCCTCTGTGTCTCTCTCCGCCGAGCGATCCCCGGCTCCGGGTCAACGTGGTGGGATAAGGAGAGGGCCTGTGGTTCCGCAGCTACGTTGCGGACGGAGGAGGGGGACTGACTGCTGCGTGGAGTCTGCGCCGACGTCTAAGCGTCCCCGGGTCTCCACGGAGGAGCGGTTCGGTCCAGCGGGACGAGATTCTTCTGGCTTCACGCCGAGTGGATCGTCGGCGGGGTTACCGGAGCTGGAGGAACCTCAAGCTGCGCTGACCATCGTGCTGGCTGCGGGGCCCGACGCAGCTGGATGGGAGCCTGACAACGACCTCCTCACGACGGATCCTGGATCTTCGCAGTCCTGGACGGCGTCAGAACCCGAGATCAGGTGAGTGCTCTCCTTTCTTTTCTCCCTTTTTATCTTTGAGCACTTCAGCCTGTCTCTAGGGGAGACGAGCCGGGTGCAGCCGCCCGCTGCGTCTGAGCTCGTCTCGCCAGGTTCTGGCGCTGCCGGTGATCCTGATCCCGGTTCTGTTTTCTCTTCTGAGCCTTCTTCCAGGGTCACCGGCGAGGAGTTGCTGTTCCTCGTGGTGCTGGAGGGTCCAGGTTCAACGTTGGAGGTCGGTTCTGGTGCGGTGGCCGACGTGGGTTCGCCCGAGACCCAATCAGGGTCCAACGTGGGTTTGCCTAAGGCCCGATCGGAGTCCGACGTGGGTGCTGCCCCAGTGTTGTCCAGGTCCGGTGAGGAGGTGGCCGTTTCCCTGTGGCCTGACGCTCGTCGCCCTCGTCATCGGCTCTCCCCTGAGCCTCTTCCACCGGGACCCGCTCTGACCCTTCGTCCGTCTCAACGGTCCTGGTGGTTGAGTGATGCGGGTCGACGACCCGACCCACAAAACTTTCGGTTCGGTGATCTGGTTCCCCCCGCTGGTCTGTGTTTGCCTTTGGGTGGCCTGGTTCGGCTGCCGGTGGACTGGATTCCTGGGATCTGGGTCCGGAGTTCGCCGTCCGAACATTTCCCTTTCCCTGGTTTGCCAACTGGACAATGGGCGGGGAGATCTCCGGAGCCATCTCGGCCATTTTTGGACTCTTCCTGTCATATTCCTCGGGTGCTGCTTATTTTTGTTATGGTCACTCGGGTGAGATATTTTGTCCTTTTGGTAACTACATATTCATAGTGCTGTGTATTGTTTTTTTTCCCGTATTAACCGTACTCAGCATTTTATCCCATTGTTGTTTTATGTACCTGTCACCAGTTTTTCCCTAGGTGATCCCCCGTATATTTGCCGCCGTGTATTGTGTTCTCTCCTTTTCAACCATACTCGGCATCTTGCCTCATTGTCCTGTGAACCTGTTCCCATTCTCCCTCTAGGGGACCTCCCGCATTTTACGTGCTGTGTATTGTGTTTTCCCCTTAACCATACTCAGCTTTTTACCGTATTGTTGTCCTTTTACCCTGTCACCGTTATTCTCCTAGGTGTCCCTCTTGGTATTTGGCGCCGGATATTCTGTTGTCTTTTTATTTACCGGTGCATGTCATTCTCATCATTTTTTGTCCTGTTGTGAACATATATTCATAGTGCTGTGTGTTTTCCATTATCCGTACTCAGCATTTTCCTTTTTGTGCCTTGTTTCTTAGCTGTGTCTGTGCATTATGGGGTTATGTGTTTTGTTTCCCGCCATACTCTGTAATTGCTTTATCCGTTTTTGTCATTCTTTTGGTGGATTGTTTTGTATTCTCTCCGTCTGTGCCCTGGGTTTTTTTTTTCCCCTTTTTGGTGCAATGTAGAGTAGCGCATTTGGGTTTTTTTTTTTTTTTCTCTGCCCTGTTACCCTACATTTTGTCTACTGGTGTTGTCCTTCCCCTTGCTTCCCCCCCCCCCTCCGGTCCTGCCTCCCTTCCTCCCACCCCAGGTGGGGGGGGGGGGGCTGGGATGTTCCTGGTCGTTCAGGAGCCCGACCTTGAGGGGGAGGCTCTGTCACCATGGGTTGAGATGCCATCTCAGCGCTCAGCCCATGTTTTCCTTCATCCCTGCTTCTCATTGAGCAGCGTCTCAGCAGGCTCCCAGCTGGCAGCATTACGGACGGCTGGGGCCAATTAGTCCTCATCAGCTGGGGCGCTGCCATTGAGAATAAATAGGAGCAGCCTCGATGACTCGGGGCTGCGACATGAGCACTGCTAGGCTGAAGCCCCTTCGTCTGGTGTCAGCCTCTACTCCCCTTGCAGCATTCCTGTGATTGTAACCCACTGTGAGTATGTACGCCTTGTTACCCCTATGTCCGGTACGAGCTCGCTGCTCCTGCGCTGTGCAACCTGTGAGTGCACTTCTGTATGAGTATCTGTGCTCTCCTCATCCTTCATCCCTCACCTTTAATAAAACATCACGACTCACTGGCCCGCCCTTGACTCTCATTGCGTGGCTCCCTAGAGCCATGCGTGACACTCCTGGGCTGACTGCAGGTTTGCTGCAAGCATTCGTAGCTCCTGATGGTGTCTTTCGCGCTGTTCGTGGAGCCGTTCGTGGAGCTGTTGATGCTGTTCGAGCATCCTATCATGGGCCAGCATCTCAGGTTGCTATGAAAACACCCCTGCATCTAGTGTTTTTTTTTTAAACGTACAAAGACATTTTAAATTCCTTATTATGCATGTAAAGAAAATAACAATAATCACATTAAAAAAAACGGGTGGTCATTTTCAGTTGTGCCTTACCAGAACTTGCCCGGGACATGACGGTTACTGATGGAGCTGCCGATATTGCGGACAATGGTCTCGACACCGATTCTGGCCCCCAGACAGATGCCGGAGTGATTCTAGAACAGGGGTCTGCAACCTTTGCCAGCCGAAGAGCCGTTTTGCCCGTCTCCGACTAAAACAGACGTGGCTGAGAGCCGCAACGGCAATTTGACCTTTAAAATAAAGATTATGCTGCTTATAAAGTTTTTTATATACTGTACATAGCTCTGAATATTATGTGGCATTAATGAATTCCTACTACAGCAGTGGGAAAAAACTGCTTATAGCTTCATTTATATAGCTTCATTCATGAAATAAATGTTAGATATATATTATAAATTGTTTTGTGCTGAAAAATAAATTTCTGAATATCTGACCATAATTTTTGCATAGTTTTAATTATCAGCACATTCATAAATTGTTTAAATCTGAAAAATATCACCCATCTCCTACTTTCAACAGTGATCACACAGCTTTAGTTCCTGATATTTTCATAAATTAGAGATGAAAGTTTTATTTAGAAGAAGCTACTTTTCATCCTGTTTCCTCATAATGCTCCTTGTTCAGATGTATTAATATAATATAAATCTGTATCCTTCACTTGTTCTCCAGACTCTCAGTTTGTCAACTAGTGGATTGGTTGTGGGCGGCACGGTGGCGAAGTGGTTAGCACTGTGGCAGCACAGCAACTCACCCTTGGCCGGGGGATCCTGGGTTCGATCCCAGCCCCCGACCAACAGTGATCTGTGTGGAGTTTGCATGTTCTCCCCGTGTCTGCATGGGTTTACTCCGGGATTTCTCCGGTTTCCTCCCACATGCCAAAAACATGCAAGTTAGGTTAATTGGCATCAACTGGGGATTCTAAATTGTCCTTAGGTATGACTGTGAGAGTGAATGGTTGTCTGTCTCTCTGTGTTGGCCCTGCGATGGACTGGCGATCTGTCCAGGGCAGGGGTCAGCAACCTTTACCGCTCAGAGCCATTTGGACCCGTTTCCCACAGTAAAGAAAACACTGAGAGCCACAAAAACCCTTTTGACACTTAAAATGAAATAACACTGCATATAACTTTTTTTCCCTTTATGCTATGTATAAACAAACTATAATGTGTTGCATGTATGAAATCAGGGAACTCCTGCAGAGAAAACAAAATTACATTTCTGCATGCAACAAAAACATTTTGAACTCTGAAAAAAAAAAGACATTGGGTTGAAGGTTGACATTGGGATGAAAGGAGAGAGCTATTTCTAGCACTGATGACTCCTGATCCTTCGATAAAAATCTCATAATTCCACTGAAAACGATACCAAAAGCTCAGAATTCCAACACAAACCAAGAATGTTATTTGCGGTTGGGGAAATTATCTGAAAATTTAGCAGGGGGTCTGGGGGACATAGTCCCCCAGTGGTGTCCGGGGCAGAGCCCCGGTGGGGTGGGGGTGGGGGTGGGGGGGCAAGGGGGAAAAGCCCCCCGAAGCTCCTGGGTTTTTATGATTTTTAAGTACCAGAACTGTGCTTAAATGACATAAAACAAACAGCTGAATGCCACTTATTAATGTATAATATTGACTTCTGTTCCAAGAAGATAGCATTCCTAAAATATTCCAACAAGCATTATCCATCACATGCTTTAACACTTGATCAAATCAAAATCAGTTAATTTTATCTGTTCCATAATAGAAATAAAATTCCAACATACCATTACTTTTTATAATTTCAGCATTCATTTCAGATCACCAGTTTCAATCTCCATTGAGACTTGAGCAGTTCATTTTGTACAATCACTGATGCAGCCAAGTCTTAGAAATATTCAAAAGTTATGAGTCAATGTCCACTGTGCACTGTCAATTTCAAACTGTTTGGAATCATAAAAGGGGATGGTTAACTTTTATTACCGTTTAATCCCTCGCGCCAGCCCAGCTCATACAGCTGTTGTAGAGTTAATGACTCTCCACCTGGCCATATCGATTACCGGTGGCCATACGCCACTTCCAGTCCTGCCTGAAAGGGCGCACCTTCACTGCATTCGTGGACCACAAGCCGCTAACGTACTTAATGTACTTTATCTTCCTGGAAGATAAAATAAAGCGGAATTCGGCGAATTAACAGAAAATCACATCCTTGACAACACACTGCCATGAATCTTTGAAAAAGCATACAACGAGCCATTTGATTGGTCCAATCATTTGCAACTATCCAGTCGCAGGGCTGTTTACAATACAGCAGTAGCTTGAACACAACACATCCGGGTTATCGCGGGAGACAACTTCCGACTTCGTGTTGATTTTTCGCTGACGGTGATTAAACTTTAACACGTTTTTTTTTTTTTTTTAGATTTTACAAGATCACCATAATCTTCAAATTTAGAATTACATTTTAAAAACTAATGAACTAAAATAAAATACATTTTAATTAAATACTCATTTATTTTCCAAAGCCACAGGGAGCCGCAGCAGAGGGATGAAAGAGCCGCATGCGGCTCCGGAGCCGCGGGTTGCTGACCCGTTCTAGAAGGAAAATGCACACAATAAAGCTCACCAACAAAGTGCAACATGTACAGAAAACAAACTTTTTAACCAGAATACAATAATAAGCTTCTATCAGAGTTTGCTTTAAGTGAATACTGAAATAAAAGCGTGAAGCTGCTACCTCACAGCAGGCTGCGGAGGTAGCCGGATATTAGCTGGCTAACCATCATCACTAACCATTGCCCACAATCGAAAAAATTTCTTTATTGCTTAAAAGAAGTGAGCTTTTGACCGAAAGGACCAATTGGCGAAAAGACAGACAATATTAAAACAACACTCACCGTCAACGTTTTCCAATTGCGTGGCCGTGTCGAGCACATTGTCTCTGCCATTGCTAGCAGGCCGATGTCCGTCCATCTGCTCATACCATATCCACTCGCACCACTGTGTCCGTTATGGTCCTTTATGGCCCGATAATCGCTCTTCATTTTTTTTTTTTTTTGGACATCGTCAACATAATTGTGAAGCTGCTCACCGTGGTTACTCGCTGAAATTACAAATGGCGGTCGTGTAGCTTCAACAGAAAACAGAAAACGGACTCTTTTTTGTGACGTTACGCCCTGACCAATCAGCGGCTAGCAATCGATTGACGTCAAATCACACCTCGCTTTTCGCTCGGTTGTACCCTGCCCTTCAACTGGCACGAAAATCGTATCGGTTAAAGCGGGTAGGGTACTGTGGAAAGAGCGAGAAAGTGAATAAAGTAGAAGTAAGTAAAGCTAAGGTGATACTTGTGGAAAAGTGCCTTTAGATACTGATACACCTACTTCCTGGAGAGTGTTCTTCACTTGAGTGGATGTTGTGAAGGGGTTGTTCTTCACCATGGAAAGGATTCTGCGATCATCCACCACTGTTGTCTTCCGTGGACGTCCAGGCCTTTTTGAGTTCCCAAGCTCACCAGTGCACTCTTTTTTTCTCAGAATGTACCAAACTGTTGATTTGGCCACTCCTAACCTTTCTGCTATCTCTCTGATGGATTTCTTCTTTTTTTTTTCAGCCTCAGGATGGTCTCTTTCACCTCCATTGAGAGCTCCTTTGACCGCATGTTGTGTGTTCACAGCAACAGCTTCCAAATGCAAACGCCACACCTGGAATCAACTCCAGACCTTTTAACTGCTTCATTGATGACAGGTTAACGAGGGAAGAGCCCATGCAGCCTTGTTATTTTTTTATTTTTTTTTGCAGCCTTCTGAGTCAATTGTCCAATTACTTTTGGTCCCTTGAAAAAGAGGCGGCTACGTATTAAAGAGCTGTAATTCCTAAACCCTTGCTCCAATTTGGATGTGAATACTCTCAAATTACAGCTGAGAGTCTGCACTTTAAGCCCATATTGATTATATAATTGTATCCTGAATATGTTTTCGTTAACAGCTAAAATAACAAAACTTGTGTCACTGTCCAAATATTTTTGGGCCTAACTGTATGTAAGAAAATTCTACATGCTTTCCAATAGTTGTAACTTGTTTTATGCAATTTGATAAGTCAGATTTTCTTGCTTTGTTGACTGAAAATTTTACTTAAAATTAACCACAAAATTCTTGCAATTGATAATTCTAGTTAAAATTAGAAAAAAAAAATCTGCCAACAAAGTAAGATTAAATTGCTTAAAACATGTAAAAACGAATGAATGAATGAATGAATGAATGAATCTTTATTTCAGATAGATTAAAAGTAGAGATTAAAAAAGAAACAGAATAATATAACAAAGGGGGAAAGAAAATCCAACAAGGTCAAATTAGACAATAACTCCTCTGATTATACAGTTCAACAAAAGTTATCTGAAATGGGTGATGGCTGAAGCTGCAGCTTATATTGCCCACCCATATTCCATCCAAGAATTCAAAAGAAAAACAAAACAAGAGCGATTACAATTCAGAACAAAGCTAAGACAAAATGTGACAAAAAAATTAAGCTACAACACAACGCAGACTGGATATGACAATCCTGATGTGATTTTACATGTCATCTTGTATATATGTTTGGAGTGTTTCTTCCTTTAGTTTTTGTTTAAATTGTCCAAGCGTTGTACATGATTTTAATTCAGGTCCAAAATCGTTCCATAATCTGACTCCTTGCACTGAAACACAGTGTTGCTTGGTGGTAGTTCTCACTTAAGGTTTTTGAAATATACATGTTCCTTTGAAATGATATCGTTTCTCCCTTATTTGGAACAACTTTTGGATATTTGCGGGCAGTGATAGATTCTTCACTTTAAACATTATTACTGTAGTTTTAAAGTCAACCAGATCTTTCAACCTGAGAGCTTTTAATTTAAGAAAAAGTGGGTTTGTTGGTTCCCTGTAAGCTGCTTTGTTTATTATTCTAATAGCTCTCTTCTGAAGCATAAAGACTGGATATATATTTGTTTTATATGTATTTCCCCATACTTCAGTACAATATGTCATGTATGGGAGTATTAATGAATGATACAAGGTGTATAGTGTGGGTTGATTTAGCAAATATTTCACTCTGTGTAGTATTGCGATTGATTTGCATATTTTACCTTTAATATAATTAATATGTGACTTCCAACACAGTTTATTATCAATTATTACTCCAAGAAATTTAGTTTCGGATACCCTTTCAATCTCTACACCATTTACACTGAGTTTAGATACTAAGTTGTTGTGATGGTTGTTAAAAACTATAAATTTTGTCTTACTTAAATTGAGCGTTAATTTGTTTGAATCAAACCACAGTTTAAGCTTTCCTAATTCCTTTCCGAGTGTATCCAAAAGTTGTTCCAAATTGCTTCCACTGCATAATAAATTAGTGTCATCGGCAAACAATATTAAATCCATTTTTTCCGAAACTTTACATATATCATTTATATACTGTACACATTGAATAACAATGGCCCCAAAACTGAACCCTGTGGGACTCCACAAGTAACCTTCAGTAACTGTGAGTTTTTCTTACCAACACATACATACTGATATCTATTCTTTAAGTAACTACTTAACCAGGACAGTGCTACCCCCCAATACCACAATTTTGTAGTTTCTTTAATAATAAATTATGATCCACTTTATCAAATGCTTTTTTAAGATCCAGGAATACCCCAACTGAGTACTCTTTATTTTCAATGGCAAAAATTTTCTATAAATTCCATTAGAACAAATGCAGTTGTCCTCTTGTGTCTGAACCCATATTGCTGCTCACACAATAAATTATTCTTCAGTATGAAGTTGTCAATTCTCTCATAGAATATTTTTTCCAAGTATCTTGGAAAATTGCGGCAATAGTGAAATTGGTCTATAGTTTGAGAATTCCCCTCTGTCACCTGTCTTGTATATCAGAATTACTTGAGCTATTTTCATTGCATTGGGGAATATACCTGTTTGGAGAGACAGGTTACAGATATACGTCAGTGGTTTCACTAAGCATTCAATAATAGTTTTGACTAAACTCATGTCAATAACATTCATAAAGCAAGTAAAATGTTAAAGAAAACTGCATAACAAAAAGAAATTCTTGTCAAAATGATCTTGTGAGAGAAAAACAAGCTTAAAGCCTTGATTTACGAGATTTTATCTTCCTGAGATTTCCCTTTTTACAGTGTGACAGGTACTGCCTTCGGCATAAAATTACATCAGTGAAGTATTCCTGATTCAAACAACAGTAGCAATGGAAAACCTGCAAATAACATGCCTTACCTTTTTAGAAGTTTTTTCTTCTGGCCTTCTTTAAAGAAAAATGCTTCATTATGTCCTTTAAGTCCAGCTCACAAATACAGTTATCCTCTATGGATGCATGGTTGATCCAGCCTACTTTTTACCAGGTTCGGAGTCCACTGTCACACGCACAGCTGCCTGATGGATAAGCAATCATGGCCTTTCTTCTCCCTTCACCCTCCTCCTCCAGGTGAGTGCTTTCATGGCCCACCTGTCTCCTCTGTCCAGTAGGTTTCCTCCCCCTGATGCTCTAGCTTAGAAAAATCCTTCACGCTTTGGAATTTTTTGAGCATTTTTTTTTTTCCCTAAGTGTTTTTCCTCTCAATAATTTTATGAGTGGCACTTTCAAACTTTTTTCTGGACATTTTGACCAACCCACACCACCCCCACCCCCACCTTGGACAATCAGACCATCTCTCTCTGTTTCTAATACCTACTTACACCCCCCTGAGGATCACCCCCCAACCAGACAACCAATTAAAACTTGGCCTGAAAATGCTCTCCTCCAGCTGCAAGACTGCTTTGCCTGTACAGATTGGAGCATCTTTGAACAGCAGGACCTGGATTCCTACACCTGGTCTGTCCTTTTCTCCATCCAGTGCTGTGAAGAAAATGTGACAGTCACCCAACACATCCAGGTCTTTCCAAACCACAAACCCTGGATGACCAGTGAAGTCCAGGCTCTGATCAGAGCCCACAAGTCAGCCTTCAGACAGAGGGACAGCTCTCTGTACAGCACTGCCAGAGCCAACCTGAGGAGAGGCATACAGACATGGACAAAATTGTTGGTACCCCTCTGTTAATGAAAGAAAAACCCACAATGGTCACAGAAATAACTTGAATCTGACAAAAGTGGAAATACATAAAAATTCTATGAAAATTAGCCAATGAAAATCAGACAATGCTTTTGAATTGTGGTTCAACAGAATTATTTTAAAAAATAAACTCATGAAACAGGCCTGGACAAAAATGATGGTACCCCTAGAAAAGATTGAAAATAATGTGACCATAGGGACATGTTCAACCAAGATGTGTCCTCTAATTAACATCACAGGTGTCTACAAACTTGTAATCAGTCAGTCGGCCTATTTAAAGGGTGACAAGTAGTCACTGTGCTGTTTGGTGACATGGTGTGTACCACACTAAACATGGACCAGAGGAAGCAAAGGAGAGAGTTGTCTCAGGAGATTAGAAAGAAAATTATAGACAAGCGTGTTAAAGGTAAAGGCTATAAGACCATCTCCAAGCAGCTTGATGTTCCTGTGACTACAGTTACACATATTATTCAGAAATTTAAGCTCCACGGGACTGTAGCCAACCTCCCTGGACGTGGCCGCAGGAGGAGACGGATAATACGAATGGTAACAAAAGAGCCCAGGACAACCTCTAAACACATTCATGGTGAACTCCAAGGTCACAGTACATCAGTGTCAGATCGCACCATCCGTCATTGTTTGAGCCAAAGTGGACTTCATGGGAGACGACCAAGGAGGACACCACTGTTGAAAACAAATCATAAAAAAGCCAGACTGGAATTTGCCAAACTGCATGTTGACAAGCCACAAAGCTTCTGGGAGAATGTCCTATGGACAGACGAGACAAAACTGGAACTTTTTGGCAAGGCACATCAGCTCTATGTTCACGGATGCAAAAATGAAGCATACCAAGAAAAGAAAACTGTCCCTACTGTGAAACATGGAGGAGGTTCTGTTATGTTCTGGGGCTGCTTTGCTGCATCTGGCCCAGGGTGTCTTGAATCTGTGCAGGGTACAATGAAATCTCAAGACTATCAAGGTATTCTAACTAACTAACTAACTAACCTGCACTTATATAGCGCTTTTCTAGTCACAAAGACCACTCAAAGCGCTTTCACTAATACTAACCCTCTATTCTAAGGGCCTATAGGAAACAGATATCTAGGGACAATTTAGAACAGCCAATTAACCTAACATGCATGTCTTTGGATTGTGGGAGGAAACCGGAGCCCCCGGAGTAAACCCACACAGCACAGGGAGAACATGCAAACTCCACACAGAAAGGTTCCAACCCCTGCCAACCTGGGGATTCGAACCAGGAACCTTCTAGCTGTAAGGCAACAGTCCTAACCACTGCACCACTGTGCTGCCCAGAGAGAAATGTGCTGCCCAGTGTCAGACAGCTTGGTGTCAGTGGCAGGTCATGGGTCTTGCAACAGGATAATGACCCAAAACACACAGCTAAAAACACCCAAGAATGGCTAAGAGCCAAACAATGGACTATTCTAAAGTGGCCTTCTATGAGCCCTGATCTAAATCCTATTGAACATCTGTGGAAGGAGCTGAAACATGCCGTCTGGAGAAGGCACCCTTCAAACCTGAGACAACTGGAGCAGTTTGCTGATGAGGAGTGGGCCAAAATACCTGCTGAGAGGTGCAGAAGTCTCACTGACAGTTACAGAAATGGTTTGATTGCAGTGATTGCCTCAAAAGGTTGTGCAACAAAATATTAAGTTAAGGGTACCATCATTTTTGTCCAGGCCTGTTTCATGAGTTAGTTTTTTAAAATAATTACGTTGAACCACAATTCAAAAGCATTGTCTGATTTTCATTGGTTAATTTTCATAGAATTTTTATTTATTACCACTTTTGTCAGATTCAAGTTATTTCTGTGACCATTGTGGGTTTTTCTTTCATTAACAGAGGGGAACCAACAATTTTGTCCACAGCTGTAGGTTTGGTTTTGCCCTTAATAATAAACAGCATTTAAAAACTGCATTTTCTGTTTACATTTGTTATCTTTGTCTAATATCTAAATTTGTTTGATGATCTGAAACATTTAAGTGTGACAAAGAAAAAAATGAGAAATCAGGATGTGGGCCAAAACTTTTTCACACCACTGTAGATCGTGTTTGTTTTCGTGGCAGCGGCTGCAGCTGAGTGACTGTTGGAGGAAACCTGACTGTTCACAGAATTCATTTGAGTGAACACACAGCAGACGTCGCCCCCTGCAGGGAGGACCGAGCACTGCAACATGCAGTTCAGCTCCAGTCTGGATCAGCTGACAGGCTGGGGCTGTTCACTTGATTTTCTCATGACGTTGCCACTTTTTCTGATACATTTTTAACTTTCCCTTTGAATTTTAATCTTTTTTTCTCATAAATTTACAAAAAAAAAAAAGATTAAATTTGCAAATTTCTCAAATCTTTACTTTTTTCCTCAAGATTTTCGTCTTTTTTCTCAGAAATGTGCAACTTTTTCCTGTAAATTTTAAACTTCCTTGTATATTTGCAGCTTTTTTCCCCTCAACATTTTGTTACTTTTGTGATAAATTTGCCACTTTTTTCTGAACAATTTGTGACTTTGTTCTCATAAAGCTACAATTTTTTTCCCCAAAAAATTTGACTTCAATTTTTTTTTTTAGAAAAAAGTTGGAAATTTAGGGCAGAAAAAAAAAAAAATCACAGAAATCTTCTAGATGCAGTAGATGAAATAATCTGCCACACAAGACTTCAAAAAAGTTTCAATCATCAGGACATTTATTTAAATAAATCTGACATCCATAAGTGAAAATTTCCAAACACAAAAAGAAACTAAAAGCTGATGGCCATTTTTCCCGAGGGTTTATTGATCATGACCGGACATTTCCTGTGACTCCCAACCCAGCGAAGCAGAAGAAGCTCCACAGCAGCTTCACTCCTGCAGCTGTGTGTCCGGAGCCGTGAGGCCGGGCCAGTCTCATGTCTGCTCATCGCCGCCCGTTTTCAGCTCAGGGATGGAGACGACGCTCAGTTCGGCCCGCCGTTGGCGGTTTTCTGCTTGAGAGCCACCTCAGAGCGGACGCTGCTCTTCGTGGCTTTCTGCATCAGCCAGGTGGAGACGTGGACGGTGACGAAGGCGCCGCCAGCCGCCCACAGCCACTTCCTGCGGATCCAGCTCTGAGGCTTCATGCTGCTGCAGTGGGGAGACGTGAATATTTATGTGGCTTCACTGAACCAAAGTAAATCTATACATACAGAGCATCCAGAAAGTCTTCACAGCGCTTCACTTTTCCCACATTATGTTATTACAGCCTTATTACATAATGCATTAACTTCATTTTTCCTCAAAATTCTCCACACAAAACACCATAATGCAGGGATGGCAACAGAAATTCTGATTTCAGCTGAAATCTAATTTGGTCGAGTGACTTATGGGGGGGCCGGGGGGGCACAGCCCCCCTGAAGCTGAGAAGTTTTCAGTAAAACAGAAGTAACTTAGACTGAAAAAAAATGATTAAAAAAGAAAGAAATACTAGACTTAGATAAATGATTAAATTTAATGAAAAGTTAACTTACTTTTTCTTCAATGTTGTCTCTGTCTTTAGTCCAAAATACTCTACCGTTCAAAAGTTTGGGGTCACCCAGACAATTATTTTGTGTTTTCCATGAAAAGTCACACTTATTTACCACCATGAGTTGTAAAATGAATAGAAAATATAGTCAAGACATTGCAAGGTTAGAAATAATGATTTGTATTTGAAATAATTTTTTCCAGATACTCAACCTGCTCAAAGGAAGGTCAGTTTTATAGCTTCTCTAACCAGCTAAACTGTTTTCAGCTGTGCTAACATGATTGCACAAGGGGTTTCTAATCATCCATTAGCCTTCTGACGCAATGAGCAAACACATTGTACCATTAGAACACTGGAGTGATAGTTGCTGGAAATGGGCCTCAATACACCTCAGAATCAGAATCAGATTTATTGCCATTGTTCATGTAGTACACAAACTAGGAATTTGTCTCAGTGCCATGCTGCAACATTAAAAACATGATGAGATAAAGAGATAAACTAAAAAAACTAAAAGACTAAAAACATGCAATGAGTGTAGAATAATAAGTAATAATAATAATAATAATAATGAGTAATACTAGTCAAGGCAGTTTTAAATAAATTAGCAAGTAGCAGATAATATGGGGTACCACAGTGCAGTTGATAATGCAACAGAAAAACAGTGATGATTGACATGAGTCTGGTTGAGCTGCTGTACATAGTGCACGAGAGTCAATAAGTCACTTAATGTTCAGCAGTCTGATGGCAGAGGGGAAGAAGCTGTTCATGTGACGGGAGGTTTTAGTCTGAATGGACCGAAGTCTTCTACCTGAGGGGAGGGGGGCAAACAGTACGTGACCAGGGTGTGAAGGATCGGCTATGATTCGGCCTGCACGCCTCCGGGTCCTGGAGATGTACAGGTCCTGGAGAGATGGGAGCTTGCAGCCGATCACCTTCTCAGCAGTGCGCACGACGTGCTGCAGCCTTAGTCTGTCCCTGGCAGTGGCTCCTGCATACCACACAGTTATGGAGGAGGTGAGGATGGACTCGATGATGGCCGTGTAGAACTGCACTAACATCTTGGTGGGTAGCTTGAGCTTCCTCAGCTGCCGCAGAAAGAACATCCTCTGCTGGGCCTTTTTGATGAGGGAGCTGATGGTTGGCTCCCATTTGAGGTCCCGGGTGATGGTGGTGCCCAAGAAGCGGAAGGAATCTGTAATGGTGATGGGAGAGCCTGTGATGGTGAGGGGGGGCAGGGGGGTTGTGACTTTCCTGAAGTCCACAATCATCTCCGCTGTCTTCAGAGCGTTCAGCTGCAGGTTGTTGTGGCTGCACCAGGACACCAGCTGGGCCACCTCTTTCCTGTAGACGGACTCGTCGCCGTTGGAGATGAGCCCGATGAGGGTGGTGTCGTCCGCAAACTTGATCAGCTTAACAGACTGGTGGGAGGAGGTGCAGGAGTTGGTATAAAGGGAGAAGAGTAGGGGGGAAAGTACACAGCCCTGGGGTGAGCCGATGCTGATGCTAACAGAGTCCGAGACAGACTTCCCCAGCCGCACATGCTGCCTCCGGTCCGTCAGGAAGTCAGTGATCCACCTGCAGAGGGAGTCAGGCACGCCGAGCAGGGACAGCTTGTCCTGGAGCAAAGCGGGGCGGATGGTGTTGAATGCAGAGCTGAAGTCCACAAACAGGATACTGGCGTAGGTTCCCGGGGAGTCCAGGTGCTGCAGGATGGAGTGGAGGGCCAGGTTGACTGCGTCGTCCACAGACCTGTTGGCACGGTAGGCAAACTGCAGCGGGTCCAGGAGGGGAGTGGTGATGGACTTGAGGTGAGACAGGACCAGGCACTCAAAGGACTTCATGACTACAGAGGTGAGCGCTACAGGTCTGTAGTCGTTAAGTCCAGTAATCCGTGGCTTCTTGGGGACAGGGATGATGGTGGAGGATTTGAGGCAGGTCGGCACGTGGCACAGCTTAAGGGAGGTGTTAAAAATGTCTGTGAAGACAGGAGCCAGCTCTTTCGCACAGTGTCTCAGGGTGGAGGGAGACACACTGTCCGGCCCGGGGGCCTTGCGCGGGTTCAGTCTGGAGAATTGTCTGTGCACGTCCTGCTCACTGATGACAAGGGCAGGGGGGGAGGAGGAGGAGGGGGGGACCGCTTTTGATGAATTAGGGGCCGAGGAGGCAGTGGAGCTGGGTGGAGTGGGGGAGTTGGACACAGCTGACGAGGTGTCAAAACGGGCGTAATGTTGGGACAGTTTTTGACAAAGGGCTTTGTCATCCTGACCTTTAGAAGCCTGAGGCTGATAGTTGGTGATTTGCCTCAGTCCTCTCCACACAGAAGCAGAGTCATTAGCAGTGAACTGCTGCTGGAGTCTCTCAGAATACACAGATTTAGCTCTCCTCAGCTCTCTGTTAAACCGATATTTAACCTCCCTGTAGCAGTCCCTGTCTCCACTTTTCAACGCAGCTTCCTTCTCCTTTCTGATCTGTCTGAGCTTAGCAGTGAACCTGGGCTTATCATTAGAGTACCTCACCCTGGTGCGCGATGGGAGAATGCTCTCCCTATGTAGATATTGCACCAAAAACCAGACATTTGCAGCTAGAATAGCCATTTACCACATTAGCAATGTATATTAGATATTAGAGTGTATTTCTGATTACCTTAAAGTTATCTTCATTGAATAAAACAGTGCTTTTCTTTCAAAAATAAGGAAATTTCTAAGTGACCCCAAACTTTTGAACGGTAGTGTATTTAGATAGATTTGTTTATTTGACAGGGACAGTGCAATAAACATAGACAATTAATCAATGACAATCAATCTGATGTGTTGCACAGAGTGTATCGCTATTAGCTAATTTGCAACTCTTGTCCCTGGATTTAACAGTTCTATAAGAGTTTATTACACTATTTACACTGGTCACCAAGTCACTTCTAATGTGAAACTTTCTTCCTTTTGGCAGCAAGCTGTGTCAGTCTCTGAACTTTGAACTTCATCTCCTTTTCTGGTTTCTTCAGAAATTGTCCGAGTGTTTCTGTTACCTCGTTGAACTTTGAGCCAATTTTCACCTTTACCGTCAATTTTCTCTCAAGCCAATTCCATCGGAACTTATTTTTGACACTTTTGTCTATTTCTAGCACTGATGACTCCTGATCCTTTGATAAAAATCTAATAATTCCACTGAAAACGATACCGAAAGCTCAGAATTCCAACACGAACCAAGAATGTGATTTGCGGTTGGGGAAATTATCTGAAAATTTAGCAGGGGGTCTGGGGAACGTAGTCCCCCAGTGGTGTCCGGGGCAGAGCCCCGGTGGGGGTGGGTGGGGGAGGGGGCAAGGGGGGCAAAGCCCCCCGAAGCTTCTGGGTTTTTATGATTTTTAAGTACCAGAACTGTGCTTAAATGGCATAAAACAAACAGCTGAATGCCACTTATTACTGTATAATATTGACTTATGTTCCAAGAAGATAGCATTCCTAAAATATTCCAACAAGCATTATCCATCACATGCTTTAACACTTGATCAAATCAAAATCAGTTAATTTTATCTATTCCATAATAGAAATAAAATTCATTCATACATTCATTTCAGATCACCAGTTTCAATCTCCATTGAGTCTTGAGCAGTTCATTTTGCACAATCACTGATGTAGCCAAGTCTTAGAAATATTCAAAAGTTATGAGTCAATGTCCACTGTGCAATGTCAATTTCAAACTGTTTGGAATCATAAAAGTAATCTAACTAAATTGTTTTGCTATTTTTTTCTCCTCAACATCAATGTCAGGGCACTGCAGGAGTTTTGGGGGATGGTTAACTTTTATAACCGTTTCCTCCCCCGCGCAGCCCAGCTCATGCAGCCGTTGTACGCCGCACTCAAGAAATGGAAACCGGCGGACAGAGTCGACTGGACTCCTGAGCAGGAGCAGGCGTTCTCTGAGGTTAAAGCAGCTCTGGCAAACGCTGCACTACTGGCGCACCCAGACCCGGTGGCTCGGATAGCGCTCACTACCAACGCCTCGACACCTCAGACATGGCCATAGGGGCCGTTGTGGAGCAATGCGTTGCCGGTTCTTGGCAGCCGCTCACCTTTTTAGCAGGTCTT